>JADLZN010000256.1:0-230000 GCA_018155175.1 Sinocyclocheilus anophthalmus
TGTGAGTGAATACAAAAGTTTTGCTAGTGAATGCAAATGTTAAGCACATGAATGCAAAAGTATTGCATGTGAACATAAAATGTTTGCAAGAGAACACTAATCGCTTGCAAGAGAATGCAAAACACTTTGCAAGCGAATGCTATTTTTTCAGTGTAACGCAACAGTTTTTTGAATGAACGAAAGAGCATTTATATTGATTTTTGCTACCGTCTAAATTTTTCCCATCACCATGTCCCTTTATGGGCTCCATAGTGTCATATTAGAAAAGGGTGTATAGGTTTTTCTTTTTTCTTTTTGGCTAGATGTGAGTCAGAATAACAACACTAATTTTTTAGAATAATCATTGTTTAATCATTGTTGCACTAAGTATGTTAAAATGCTAAAATTCTTGCTCTTGTTCCTCTCCTCTCATGCAGATAAATCAGATTTAATCTTCCAGAAGAAGTCCACTGATGACAGGGATGACCTGTACACCTCCCTCTTGTCCAATCAAAGCTATGCCTCACATGAAGATACCTCCTACTTTTCTGGCAGCATGGGCAGATCTGGTGACAAAAATGCATCCAGCACAGAAGACTTCACCTCTGGATCCCATTTCCAGTTGACCTCGGTTGGCATCAAGAACCCCAGTGCAGAACCAACTGACAGCTCTCACAAGATACAAGCTTTTGACTCTTCTTACAACTATATGGACATTAGTCGTAAAGAGGACACCTGTAGTTCGCAGCGCCCCCTTGAGGACTGGATGATTCCCACCCAGTACACTAAACTGGAGAAGAGCCCATCACCGGTAGAAGTGGATGTGGAAGACATTGGCTCTGCTGCAATTCTGGACTCTCAGACCTTCCCATATGTGGAGGAACCATCTGATGAAGAGCTGTCTGACTACCAGCCCTATCGGTCTCCAGGTACCGGCAGCAGTGCCAGCCCAGTAAAAATCACCCTGACAGAAATGCCACCTACATCTGTATCGCCCACCACAGTCCAGCACAGCCCCACAGTTACAGTGTCAGAGAAGGAGAGCATTCTGAGTCTGGGGCTGGAGGGAGTGCCAACCGTCACTCTCTCAGAGCCTGAGGATGAAAGCCCTGAGTCATCTACACCCCCTACAGGTGGGCATCACCATCCCACACAAGCACTTCACTGTAATGTATCCACTAAACCACCTTTAATTCCTCTGCTAGTTGACCCTTTGCTTCTGTGTAGGCGTATTTGACAATCTGGAAACTTTCATACTTTTAAATTTATTCATTTGATTTGCTTTTATCTAAAGAGAATGAAAAATTAGCATTTCTATGACAGTCATAATTTTAATAATTTTTCCACCAAATCTGGTGGAAAAAGCAGCAAAACCAGTTCCAAACATTTTGGAAAAGTTCAAGTTAGGACAGAAAAAGGTGAGGCCCAATGAAAAATCAGGGTAGGTAATGTTGGCAGAGTACCGTTCAAAAGTTCACCACGATAAGACAAAATATCATTAAGCTACTGAGGTAGCAAAAATGAGCATTTACAAACATTTTCAAAATCAATAAATTGGTGATTCCCTGGGGATTGAGGAGTTTAAAACAAATGGAATTCAGCCTTTTTTCCTTTTTATTACATGAAGCTGACATTATGCCTTCATCATTTATTTTGCAACTTTTCAAACTATTTTTAGGTTTAGATTTTATTGTTTTAGCTTTATCCCAGGCCCAAAGTCTGCTGGAATGGTAAACGTGATTTCACCAAGTACAATATGTTCCTGGATCAACATCCTTGTTGAACCTTGAACAACACTCCAATCAACCAATCAGAATTGAGGGATACGTTTCAGGAACTGTCAGTTTTAGGCTTACAAAAAGGTTATTCACCTATCATTTCTCTTTTATTTTAGGAATAATTTATGGGTAGGGTTAGGTTTAGGGGTAGAAATAGGGTTAGGTCTATATTTTTGGACAGTAATGTTGTCCCAGGATCAACAAAAGATGGTGATCCAGCAACTTGTCTGACTTGGCAAGTTGATCTTCTAGAATCCACCAGGTCAAAAGTGCCCATAGTTGAGGAAACACCCAATATTTAAGAGCAGTGGCTCATTGACTATTATTGGCTGTACGTTACACAGTAATATAATAATACACACATGCTTACACTGTGGGATGCCTTGGCAAACCAGATGGCCACAAGACACCTTACCTTACTCCCTGTCCTTTATCTCTTCTTCTCTTTCTTAATAGAAGAGTCTGATTCTCCTTTGGATCCAAACATCCAGGCTGATGAAACTAAAATAATGAGTTCCACCCAAGACAAGACTCAAACATCTCCCATCTCACCCTCTCCACCTACTTCCAAGCAGGAGAGTTCCCCAATAGAGATGAAGTCTTCCCCCACAAAACCCACCTTGCCTCCTTCCCCCCAGGATGTCGAGGGTAGCAGTGCCGAATCTGGAGACTCTGAGATTGAGCTGGTGTCTAAAGAGCCTAGTCCACGAGCTCCCAACACTGGCTACATGAGCTTCAGTAAGAGTCCCAGCACCACTTCATCAACCACAGTACCTTCCACAGTGCCCGCCACATCTTCTACCCTTGCATTTGCCCCAAGTCCTGCAATGCAGTACAGCATCTTGAGGGAGGAACGCGAAGCAGAGCTGGACCGTGAACTGGCTGTGGAGTCCTGCGAAGAGGAAAGCCCCAAAAGATTGACCCACGACTCCACAAAGGGTTTCAAGGAGAGCCCACAGCCAGTCAAAAAACCCACAACCCTGACTTCGGCAACTAAAGAACCAGTCGTGACTCCCACTGCACCTTCTCCGACTGTTCCGGCCCCAACCAGTGCTCCTAAAGAGAAGACATCCACCATGGAAGAGAAGCCCAAGCCCAGCAGCACAACCCCCATTTCGGGCCTGCCAGAGCTGAAGGTGGAGCATCCTGCTGGGGAGGTGCACCAGAGACAAAGAAGACGGTCCAGTCAAGCCCGCAGGGGCTCTGAGAGAATGACTGCACCACCCGTGGTCTTCCAGGGTCTAACCAGGGACAAAGGTAAAACCATGTTCCCCAATAACTTATAGTCACCTCAAAACACAAGTTCTTATTGTCACTATCTTGGGTTATTGCATTTGAGCACAGTAAAGGTTGGAACAACGGGTTTTTTGCGTAGTTCTGTCGCTCATCTGTCTGTCCAAATACACAACACAATACGTAATCAAACATTTGGATGATTTTATTTCCTGCTAAATTTTGCAGAAATTTCATTGAAATGTTTGACATTTTAAGAAAATACCAACTGGAATCAACTTAAAGGGATAGTTCACCAAAAATGAAAATTCCATCATCATTACTCATCCTCATGTCACCCTTACTGTAAGCCCTCGAACACAAAATAAGATATTTTAGATAGAATCCGAGAGCTTTCTGACCCTGCATAGACGGCAACGGAACTACCATGTTCAAGGCCCAGGAATGTAGTAAGGACATTGTTAAAATAGTTATGTGACATCAGTGACAATGTGACATCAGTGGTTCAACTGTAATTTTATTAAGCTACGGGAATACTTTTTGTGCGCAAAGAAAACAAAAATAACCACATTATTCAACAATTCTTCTCTGCGTTACCCTAGTGCCATTTTTGAGAGTACCACAACGCTTTCCTCTAAATGTAAATAAGGCGCAGTGCGTGTTCTATGTCAGTTGTTTAATTGCAGGAAAAGCACACGCATGTATCGTAATACTCTCCAAAATAGAGCTAGGGTGACGCAGAGGAGAAGAATTGTTTAATAAAGTCATTATTTGTATTTGGTGTTTGTCAGTTTGTCACTGTGACACTAAAAAAAATTTCGTGCTCATAAAAATTAAGGTTGAACCACTGATGCCACATGGACCAATTTAATGATGTCCACGTTTCTGTGCCTTGATTGTGGTAGTACCGTGGTATGGGAGGGTCAGAGAGCCCTTATATTTCATAAAAAATATCTTGAATTGTGTTCCGAAGATGAACGAAGGTATTGCAGGTTTGGAACGAAATGAGGGTGACTAATTAATAACAGAATTTTCATTTTGGGTGAAAACTGTCCATTTTAATGCAAGTACAGTATATGCATGCAAGTGTATAAATGCCTTTATGGCCCCAGTAAAACTACTATTTACATTTGAATCATTCTTTCTTAGTAATTCAAGTCTCTCTATCAGGAAATAATTATCTTAAAGGGACAGTTCCCACAAAAATGAAAGTTCTGTCATCATTTACTCACCCTCATGTCATCCCAAACCCTTTTTGGTATTCTTTTTTCTGTGAAACATAAAAGGTGATGTTCTGAATTGTTGGTAACAGATTTGTTGACCAGAGACCAAAACAACACTTTATTTTATGAGACATTTTATTTTATTTTGTTTTGTTTCGTGAACTATCCCTTTAAGGCGAAAGACCTGTAATAGCTGCAATTAAAATAAAAACTGACTCAAGCTTGTTGGCCTCACCCTGGAAACTCCCTTTGGCTTTAACAGCAGGAAAAAAGCACATTTCAATGCATCAGTCCCTTGAGAATCAGTCATTACTGGGCATGCACATGCTAGCTTACATGTAATATTTTCCTAATATTATATAAAGGCAGGATAATTGGTATTGTGGAATTTAATACAATTTCTCTTAGATATCAGTGCATTTGCAAGCACTTTAAAAGTAACAGACCTAGATAATGTGATTGTTCAGAATTTATACAAATTAATCAAAGCTGTTATGCACCTGCACTAAAAGAAGGTGATGAGGCTCAGATTTCATAGAGCCATTTCCTGCTTAACTGTTCACTGCACATGTGTCATTGCTTTTCTTCATCATCCAACAGAAGTGGTCCAAAGAAATACAACACAATGTTAGATGACATTTCTAATCATCCCCAGAGCTCAAGAAGGTCATGCGCATGAAATATCAATTTTACAAGACACATTTCTCACACAGCCCCCTGAGCCTTTAGATGGGTGGCTAATGTTTTAGATATTTTTTCACACCTGACTGCTCCCTGCATCTGTTGTTTGTGTCTTCGGGATTCAGCAGAGCTCAGTGGAAATATCATGTTTGAAACCGTGAAAAATTATTATGGAAGATCTGGCTGACCTACAGCAGTTTGTGCTTTATAAAAACATATGGTTTATGAAAAACCATTTCATTCATTCCGTGATGGGAACATCCCAGTAATGAGAAGGATAGAATAATGGAAAAAAATGGATGCTGTGGTGTTGCTTGTTTTATTAGATCCTAATTCACGATTTAAAAAAAAAAATAAATAAAAATATTTATGGACTTTAAACAATGGTTATAATAAAAAAAAAAAATAGTGAGAAAAAAGGAAATATATTATGTCATATATATTATATAGATATATATTAAACAATTAAATCTTGTTTTAATCAATTAGATACATTTTGATTTTTTCAATTATAGTTTTTTGACTAAATAAATAATTATTGACTTCATTGTGTATTAGTAGCTGAGTACGTAATTTGTTTGTGTCTGTTGAAGGCACTCACCATCTTTTATTAATGCTCTGGCTTGGGGCTGGACTGTTGTTTGAAGGTTTCAGAACAAAGCATCCCCCTGTGGTTCAGGTCAGTTTCTGTCTGCTACATGTGTGACCAGCGAGTGCTGCCGTCTTGTGATTACATAGCCACACCGCAACATGGGAGGAGGAAAAATTGCACAAATCATATAGTGAGATAAAAAGGCATGGATTTCATTTAATTTGGGGTTCATAATTCCATTCTTGACAGATGAACATTTAAGTATATCTTGGCAAGTGGCTGGGATCCTGTCGTTCAATACTAATGCAACTGGAAAAAGCAGTTTTCAAGTCATGTTTGTCTTATAATCAATTAATTTTCTAATACAATCAATGTTTTATATGCTGCTTGTCAGTCAATATATTTGTAACGGGGCTGACGAGACATGAGACATGCGGATCCAAATGCAAAGCTTTATTAATAGACATGGCAGAGACAGGCAAGGGTCAGATAATGGCAACAGGTATATAGAGGGCAAAACACAAGAATAGTCACAGGGCTAGCGTGGGTCGACCCTAGGCAGACAGAGTCACAGGGCAGGATATAAAAGGGAGAACAGTCCAGGAGGAAAACAGGCGAAGATCAAAAACCGAGAAAACGGCTAAGGCTGGGGCTAAGGCTGGGGCTAAGGCTGGGAAACGACTGAGGGCGCTGTAGTGTAGCTATCGCTAGGGGAGCGGAATGAAACGCTAAACCAAACTTCACATATTTGGAAAGAGTCATGGCCTGAAGTAATCAAAAGGCCAATATTCAGTTATAATCATAGCGCCACCTGTTGTCAATAGGACACATCATGCTTTACACTAACTCAAACATACCATGTTCAATCTGCACCAAATTTCATATGTTTGATAAAAGTGCTGGACTGAAGAAATCTACATGCCAAAATCCAGTTATAGTCATAGCGCCACCAGCTGGCAGCAGGAAGATTGGCACATATAAATGACTATGACATATTCCTCCTTCATTTACCACTTTAAATGCATATTGCTCGCCGTTCGCTGTCTTACTAAAGACGCCCGCTGGCGGTGAGCCCGGGTGCGAGGGCCCGTTCATCGCTGCTTGCAGCTTTAATTATTAGGGCCCGAGCACCGGTGGTGCGAGGACCCTCTTGTATCTGCTCCGTTTATTATTAGGGCCCGAGCACCGGTGGTGCGAGGACCCTATTGGAATTGCTCCGTTTCTTATTATTCTTCTTCTTCTTCTTCTCCAAAGTGAATCGCATTTTTGAGGGCCTAAACATTCTCCAAAACTCATGAAACTTTCCACAGGTGTCAGAACTGGCGAAAATTTACATCTGATATGGGTTTCAGAAGTGGGTGTGGCAAAACGGCTCGATAGCGCCACCTGTAAAATTTCAACGGAGTGCGCCTCGAGCTATGTTTTACGTACATGTACGAAAATCGGTACACACATGTAACACACCAATACCTACAAAAAAAGTCTCTTGGTACAAAACCCAACAGGATGTACGTTATTCTGAATTTACTGTACAATTTTTTTGCAGTTTTTGACATTTCCAGGCCTCGTACTTTGACGAACTCCTCCTACAGTTTTATTCGGATCATCTTCAAATTTGGTGAGGGTCATCATAAGGCCTTTGTGACGTTAAATTGCGAAGATTTTGAGTTTTCATCAAGGGGCGTGTCTCTGGCGGCCTGACAAAATTTGATGTTTCGCCATGAAACAGGAAGTTGCTGTAACTCAGGCAAGCAGTGTCCATGCCCAAACGTCCACACATTGATAGGTGTTCGTCCTGAACAAAAAAAAAACCATAACCAAATAAGTTATAGTCATAGCGCACCCTGCTGGAACAGGAGTGACATGCTTAACAACTGTTATGGATCCTGGAACATATAAAAAGTTCAGCAATGGGCTTGTGTTAAATAGGCTAGCAACATGCAAGAAAAATTAATAAAAACAAGCTAGCAACCACTTAGCTAAGTGCTAAAGATGCTATTAATGCAAGTGAAAACAAAAAGGTACTGTAAAATCAGGGTATCAGTGTCCAATATGCCCCAACTAACCACATTGGTAGGTGTTATGTACCGGAACAATTTACCCATGCCCAAATTCAGATATTTCTCATAGCGCACTTTGGCAAACAGGAAAGCAGAGTGACATGTTAGCACTGTTATGGACTCCTAGGAAAATATTAAAAATCGTCAGCAACTGTTTAATAGGCTGGCAACATGCTACAAACATACTAAAACATACTAGCAGCACTTAGCTAAGTGCTAAAGCATGCAATTAATGCAGTGAAAGAGGAAGTTACTGTAACTCAGGGAGGGGCGTGGCCAATCTGCCAAAAACTTCACACGTTGATAGTGTTATTGTCTTAAACAAAAACCATGGGGGTGGAAACATCATGTTTTAGGGACGTTTTTCTGCAAAGGGACCAGGACGAATGATCCGTTTAACGAAAAGAATGAATGGGGCCATGTATCGTGAGATTTTGATTGAAAACCTCCTTCCATCAGCAAGGGAATTGAAGATGAAACGTGGCTGGGTCTATCAGCATGACAATGATCCCAAACACACCACCCGGGCAACGAAGGAGTGGATTCGTAAGAAGCATTTCAAGGTCCTGGAGTGGTCTAGCCAGTCTCCAGATCTCAACCCCCTAGAAAATCTTTGGAGGGAGTTGAAAAACCATGTTGCCCAGCGACAGCCCCAAAAAAATTACTGCTCTAGAGGAGATCTGCATGGAGGAAAGGGCCAAAATACCAGCAACAGTGTGTGAAAACCTTGTGAAGACTTACAGAAACGTTTGACCTCTGTCATTGCCAAAAAAAGGGTATATAACAAAGTATTGAGAATTTTGTTATTGACCAAATACTTATACACCATACACCATAATTTGCAAATAAATTCTTAAAAATTCATAGAATTGATTGTTGGATTTTTTTCCATTTTGTTTCAAGTTGAGGTATACCATGATGAAAATACAGGCCTCTATATCTTTTTAAGGTGGGAGAAACTGCACAATTGGTGGCTGACTAAATTACTTTTTTCCCCAAGTATATTTATGCATTCATTAATAAATGGACAATGCAAAAAATGTGATGCCCTCGTGTGGGAAATATATATATATATATTATTATATGAAGAGTTTGGTTCCAAAACACAATAAACGCCATTTAAAAAAAAAAAATAGTTTCCGCCAAAATCAGTATTGTATCTGGTCGGTATTGAAAAGTCCATTATTAATTTTACGCAAAATGCGATATCCGCCGAGTTATTCTGTCATGTTTTCTCCCTTTCTTTCCAAACCACGACAAATGCCAGTCTCCCTTTTCTGCAGAATGCGATATATCCGCTCAACCAATCACAGCGCACCGTTTCGCGCACTCTAGACATTAATGGTGGCGCTTTGAATACACCCGGCATCCTAGTTTTCCTCATCTGCTTTGTACTTTGTGATTAACAAACAAACTTAGGGCTGCACGATTAGTGATGGGAAACTGAGGCTTTCTGAACCGTTTGAGGCTTTCATCAAACTGTGCCGAAAAACGGTTCATTACTCAAAGCTTTTTTTTTTTAACACTGTGCGCATTAGCGACATCTGGTGGTCAGACTCGGTTTCTCCAGCCTATCTAACGAAACATCGCGGAGCAGAGGATGGTTTGAAAAAGTTTTTAATCTGTGCCATCTCGTGTCATGCGTAGTCCGGTCAATGGATTCTCATATTGATCAATAATATAAAATACACAAGTGTGTGATTATAATTAATAATTGACGTGAGTAGTACCAAAAATATTTTGGGTGAGCTGTTTGGGGTCTCTGAGACCCCAGCTAGAACATGATAAAATGCAAGGTGTGACGTGCATTCAGTTTCTGTCTGGTGTTGAGGTTATTCTAAACTATTCTACAGAATCCCAAATAAGTGTACACACCCAACAACAACACACAAACACACATACACAACCACACACACACCACACACACACACACACACACACACACACACACACAACAAAGTCAATGTAAAGTCAAACACAAGAGTCATGCGAAGCGCTGATTTTTTTCAAACCAGCTGTCCCGACCTTCCGATACTGCATGACGTTCGAAGCTTCAAACGTCATCAATCACGTGGTATTGTCATTTCGATACAAGCATCGGCACAGTGTGTGATACAATAGTGCTTTGAAAACTGCGTCGGCGCATCGGAGCCTCTGTATCAATTGTCCCATCACTATGCACGATAAATCGCATGTGATTGTCCTGCGCATCTCGTCAGTAAAGCCGGTTACGTGATTAGTAGTAAATCTCCATCACAAGCTTTCAGACGGAGCAGCATTTACTACAAAGAGCCGTAAATCACTGCTATATCACGTTATATCGCAGAGGGTCACATCGATTATGAACGTGATATGCGATAGCTTGTCAGTGTAAGTGTTTTTATTAATGCCATTATGTTTGGCTTAATACAGCGTAGGCTATAGCACTAGTCAACTAAATGAAGTAACAGGCAAAGGAATGAACTTTTGGAGTGACATGTAAGGACAGTCAGTTGGGAATTCTGTGGTTAATGTGTTATTGTTGTTCATGTAGTATTGATGAAATTTTATTTTATTGTGTAATTAATTTATAGCATTTTGATTATAGCAGTTGAATCATTTTGGTGGAGCGGACTGATTGAATGTATGTTGCCAAAGATTAGTATTGACCAATTTCAGAGGCTGTCATATGTGGATCAACTTAGTATGTTGTGTATTTTCAACAGTTTCAATATGAAAAATAACTTTTATATTGATTCAATGGATTTATTGCATTTTGAAAGAAACAAGTGTCATGGAGTTATTGCATTTTGGGGAAAAAATTATACAATTTTATAATTAATCTTTGAAAATCAAAATCTGGATTAAAATTTTTAATGTTATTATAACCTAAAAATACTATGTGAAAGTTTGAAACAGAAAATAATGTTTTTCATCTTGCCACTTTCTTGGTAAAGAAAACACTTTTACTCAAATTAATCAAAATGGATATATTGCGTTTTGGAACCAACAACGCGTCCCCCTCCTATCTATATATAATATATATTAATTAAGCAAGTAGCTTAAATAAACATTCTATTTTTTTTTTTTTTTGCCTCGATGTGTTGGGGTCTACAGAACCAATTATGGAGTTTTGTAAAAGTTTCTGTACAAAAGTGTAATTTGCACTTGTTCTAAAACTCTTGCCTCTGTTAAAAACTTTTGGGTCAGATCTGAGGTTTGTTGTGAACACAGCAAGGGGGCAAGACGATTTTGAGTCGCCCCTACGAGCCTGTCAGCTCTCCACAGACAAAACAACTGTTGTTTCAGAAACTCAAGATGAGTTTGTCATTGAATGTCATTTTTGGTTTGGTGCTTTGCTGGTGGGTTGAAAGTGAATTGTTTGTTGGCTAACCACAGGTGGGCCTCTTTGAGAGGCTAATGAATGCTAGATGTACAAACAGTTCTACTGTGATCCATTATTTAGATCACAAAGAAAGGAGAAAAAAATAAAAATTCTTAGAGTCCAGGTCTTTGTGTAAACAGTGCTGTCTTAAGGAAAATATTTCACTCATTCCAATATTGATTTAATTGTGATTTAGTACACTGTAAAAAACATTCCGTACAATGTACGGTAAAAAACCGGCAGCTGTGGCACCATTTTAGGTTTTACGGTTTTAACTTAAATTACAGTTAAATACCGTAATTTCATTAAATGATATAATGTTCATATACCAACCTATTGAAGTACTGAAAACAAGTTTTGTACCTCTGTAATACACTGATAAACACCCAATGCAGGTGGTGATGAGAAAGTCACAATGATGAACCAAAGCCCATCACAAGCAGCCTTTAAATAATAACACATATAGAAGGTGCACAGCGTCATTCACACAAACACTAAACACCATCATGGTAACACACATGAAACTGAAATAACGCAATAAACATTCATTTAACAACATTAGGTGTAACACACAACCCTAATATACAAAACTGATAAGAAAAAACTAAGAAAAACAGTTATTTCAACAAAAAAAACATAAAATTTTAAATGTAACGCAGGAAATTCTGGGAATGTCAATTTACAGTTTTATTTCATTGTAAATTAGACGGTCTTTTTCACTTCCAAAAACGGTGTAAAATTAATGTCCAATACATGTAAGGTCCAATACAGTTTTTCACAGTACTATAGTAGGGGAATTAACCGTTAACCATTTAACAGGTTTTTACTGTAGCACTTTTACAGTCTTTTACCGTTAAATTCACAGTCATTTTTTACAGTGTACATCACAATTACCACAGATACTTTTGCAAAGAGCAGAGAGTTTGAAAATAAATGTTTTTATTGAATGAATAGTCTTTGTGTTATGCGGTATGCTTTTTGCCAATACTGACATACACTTACATTTATTCTTTCTTTATTTGCCCTTGTAGTCAAGTACAGTGCCAATAAAAATATTCACACCCTTGAAATGTTTTTTTGTTTTATTTTGTAACGACACTGAACCACAAAGGAATTCATTTGGCCCGTTTTGTAAGAATATTCTTTTGTCAGACAAACTCTTTACAAACTTGCGTTTGTAAAGCATCCGCCAAATGCATAAATGTCTATTGTTGTTTAATATTTGTCCTATTCAAAATAATAAAATGTTTCATATAACAGCAGGTCTTTAATTATTATTATGAATAGACAAATAAAAACACTCAAGTGTGGAAAAGATAATAGTTATAATTTTAAATTTTTTTTGAAGTACAGAAAGAAAGTACAAGACGTAATAAAATCCAATACTTTTTATAAGCACTGTATGTTCAAAGCCTAGCCAGGGTGGTTTTTCTGGAAAGCGTTCATGTGGAATATCATACAAATCATGGTGTTTCTCCCCTTAGAGTGACTGATTGCTTGTTTACAGACATTTGAACTGGACTGTCCTTCATTTAACAGTAAACATGAATCATTTAAATAAACGCTGCTGCAGTGTGCTATGAGCATTGGGATCCTCAGTGCCGGATAGCCACAGGCACATGCAGAGCTTGAGAGAAGTGGAGCTGGAATGATTTCCAATAGCGCACCTCATTGACACACTGCAGGCCTGCGGGCGACCATTTTAACAATATAAAATCCCAATATCAGCCACTGAGAAAGAAGGGTTTCATGGCCAATGCCTGGGTCTTTCTGTAAGAGTTTTGTTCAAGTTTAAACTCTATTGATACTAAGGTCTATATATGCACTTTGTTTTTGTTTTTTTGTTGTTGTTTTTTAATTGAGGTTTGAGGTACAGTAGGAATTTATCTGGAGAGATTCATACTATTAGTCTTAACCCTCATGTTGTGTTCAGGTCATTTTGACCTGAAGAGGATTTTCTTTGCCAAAATTATCCACAAATAAAGCACTCAAAAACCGAGGTGCATAAGTTATGATCAATGAGGCTTCACAATCAGTTCCGAAAAAAGAAATATAAAACTTGTGCTAATTGATGAAAGCAAGTTGACAAAAAGATTTACTGTCAATACAGAATAATAAGAGTTTTTTTCACTAGGAACACCAAATTAGGCTAAAGCAATAAGCCCCAGAAGGACCCGCTAACCTTTACTTTGGGGAAGTTGTGGCCTAATGGTTAGAGAATTGGACTTGTAACCAGAAGGTTGCGGGTTCGAGTTTCAGGTCCGGCAGGGATTGTCGGTGGGTGGAGTGAATAACCAGCGCTCTCTCCACCTTCAATACCATGACTGAGGCGACACTAAACCCACAAAATGGTGAACCATGCTTCCGTTGTGTGTGTGTGCGTGTGCGCACTTTGGATGGGGTAAATGCAGAGCACTAATTCCAAGTATGGGTCACCATACTTGGCCACATGTCACGACACTTTCACTTTTTTTCACTTTCTGTAAACCACGGCTTCACGGGGCTTATTGCTTTTATAAAACAGTTATTCCATATACGTAGTACGGTTTCACAAAATAAAACAGAGCAAATCAAGTGTTATGATATTAATAAAAACAGTATTTTTCCACCAAACAATGTAGTTCCTCAGAAACAGTTGTGGTTGCTACAAAGGTGTATGTTTGTAGAGTAATTTACAACAGCTTCGAACGCGGCTCAACCAATCAGAATCAAGGAACGGAACTATATGTTTTATCCACCTTTTTCTTGCCGTAAAAATGGGCTAGAAATTTGTAAATTCTATGGGTCTAGATAGGCTTCCGGTCTCATCTGCGTCCAGCTATTTTTATCTGTATAATTCAGCTCGTTTTGCTGCTTGATATTGAAAACTTGTGTCTTACCATATTATTTTAATGCATTATCTTAATTATAAACACTGGTTTGTAGAGCAAACAGTTTAACCATTTACTGCACATTGCTATTCTTCTTGTTATTTCCCTTCAGCGGCTAATGAACCGGAAGTCTCACCCATAAGCTTACTTCCGCTTTGAAGAAAAAGGTGGATAAAAAGTATTTTAAGCACAGCGCAAAGGCTAAATTAAGTTTGGAATGATTCACTAATTAAGATCCTAAAGCTGTAGCTCATCTGGTGAGGCATGACGCTAGCAACACACAGGTCCTGAGTTCAATTCCCAAGGAACACACTTGCTGATTGATAACATTTATACCTTGAATGCACTTTGGATAAAAGCATCTGCCAACGTAAAAAAACTTTACTTTGACTTTAAAAGATGTTTTAGTACATAAAACATAGGTTGATTTAATTCTATCTATAATAAATGACAGTATATATGTGCAATATGTGCCTAATTTCTAAAAAGAAATCAGAACTTCAGTGATAGCGCACACACATCCAAAATTAAAAGTTTATCTTAAATGTCATACTTTTTGAGCTTTAATGACAATTAAATTCAGCTATACAAACAGTGCAAATGACTTACATTTCAGCTGTGATGGTATTCGATTTGTGTTTCTAAAGAAAAAAATATACTGTACTCAAGAAATGTTTTTGTTTTAGATGCTACGTGCTACATACTGTACACAAGACTTTAGGTACGGATAGCTATGAAAAGGAATGAGATCGCACTGGCTCTGCACATCAAAAGCTCTTAGGGTATTAGATATTACTGAAAAAAATAATAATAATAAAAAACTTTGCAGTAGCCAATATGAGGCATCACAGGGATCAGCTCCAGTAATAGTGGGCTACAGGCCTAGTTTCTCCCTCCAAATAGCTATCAGTCAGAGGCATGAATAATGAATGGGATTTCTGCTGTCCTGAAACTCTCACACAATAGTGACCTTGACCAGATTTCATACGAAATGAAAAAGTCCACTCTCCTCCGGCAGGGTATATCCATTGCTCTCAGGGGTTTAGGACTGAGCTGTAACAAAGCTCATTTCACCAAGTTGGTTTTAAGCATAAAATGAGTATTTCACTGTAGAGGTTCATGATTTGAGAATTGCAGTGCGGTAGAGCTGGACAGCATCAAAATGTTGGGTGCTGTATGACACCAGCCTCTGCACCATGGTATGAACTCTAAATCAATATCTTCCAATAATTTGTAATTAATCTCTTTTTTGTTGTTGTTGTTGATAATGCTTACTTATCTGCAATAACTTTACTGGCATTAAGTATTAGTGCACTTAAAAATGTTTTTAATTGCACTGGAACAGTGGCATCTACAAACAAATAATGCTAGAGCTTTTCTCAGATGTAACACTATACTGATTTACATTTCATTTTATTAGTTAACTTTAACTATAAACATGTTCCACAATGTTTGACAACTAACTAGAAAATGTCTAAATGTCGTCTTCATTTTGAACAATATACTGTATATCTATTGTTTCATATTTTGAAACCTAACACAATTCATCTTGTTTAGACTGAAAACCATGCGACATAAATATGCCAATTAGTTTGCTATTTAACGAATGTGCCACTTATTTTGATATAAAACTACATTTTATATAGGTATGTTGTAATAACATTTATAAATTGAAACTGTAGTTTGTATGTACAAATACTTTTTGGCATGCAATAAATATTTGAACAAAAATATGATATTTCATACTTTTAGAGCTGAAACTGAGACACAGAAGTGCTATTAAACATGATATTAGTACTGTTTCAGTTTTGGTTTGCACTGAGTGTCTATATACATTTTATTAGTTCATCTATTCCCTAGGGATCAAACCTTACCCATGATCATCTTGTTGTTACAACAGTTTGAACTAAAGTTCTGAGTAGCAGCACACTGTCGTCTAGGTCAGAAAACAAAAATATCCAAAATAATGATGTCAATCTGTGGTAATCCATTGTAGTTTTATTTTTTTTAGTACTGACCGTGCAACCCTAAAGTGTGGATTGAAACCTTTTTCTGCACTGTAAGCAAAAACATTAATGCATTTATTGCACAGCCAAGAAACTAACGCCACCTTATCACTTCTGAAATATTCATCTCTTATATCCCTGGTCATTTATATTTCAGAGAATGTCCTCATGCATTATAGAGTGGACCACTGGATGCCCTTACCTGATGGGGGCAGTCTCATCGCCTCTGTCCAGCCAATCCTGTGGTGGGATGATGTACATGCACCAGAGGCCCCAGTTGTAGCCATGAGCTGCATTAGCGTATTGCTGCACCTCAAAGGTGTTGTACTTGATATTATCTATCGCGGGGAGGATTATCCTAGTGTGATCTTCTTTCACTCTGGTGAGGATAGGCTCAGCCCTGAATAAATGATAGAGATCAGAAATAGAAAGAAGAAGAGAAAGAGATCGGGAGTTGAGACATACTGAGCCTTTCTTACTATTTTTTACTCAAATAGTGGTTGTTATATTCCTGCTACAAAAAGCAACAGAGGTAAAAACAAGTGTTAGGATGTCAATGTGAAATGTCCGTACAATATTTTATTAAAACACTCTCCAAAATGCCTAAACCAGAGGTTGCAACTACATAATTCTACTTTACCGGGAAACATTTATCTATGATAGCACTCCTCTCTGATTTCATCCGTAATACCAAACTAAACCAAATGTTTAATGAGATATCCTTTTTCAATGTTTCATTTTGCTTTTGATGAATAATTAAAGTTGTTGACAAGGTGTTGCATTCGCATTTTTCACTGTGCCTTTTTGAATTTGTGAAAAGTAATACAATTTGTACATCACACAGTCCACATACTTAATTGTAATGCGCAAATGTCTCTTGCAAGCTGACGTTGTAAATAACCAAATACTTTCTCATTCAATTCATTCACCTAGTATACAACTTCTGTGTTTACTTTAAAATCTATGCGGCTGTTTCCAAGAATAATCTTGGATGGAAAATTGATTCTGTCATTTTTGGAAATAAGCTTGTATTCCATTATCAAAACCGGTGTTGGTTTAAAAGGAGAACAATCAAGCCTGACAGCGTAATCATCACATTTTGACATCTGCAGCAGAAGCAAATATAAGACTAACAAGAAAACCTGCAAAAACTTTCCATCAGTTCCTCTCATCATTGTCCTTTTTTGTACCTTTTTCACCACCTCACAAATAATTTTTTTCTAGCATCATTCTTTGACTTCTGAATGTACTATTTCTTTCTTTCTTTGTTTTTTTTCTTCTTCCTATGTCTCTTCCTTTGGTGTCCTTTAAGGTCATCCTTAAAAAGCTCAATCACATTAAGGTAATAATCAACACTGAGACATGACTTTTAATAGGGCTGTGAGTGAGGCCTTCAGAAAAAGAGGCTTCTTAATGTAAGTGTCCAATTAACAAGAAAAAGAGTGTTTTAAAGAGGCTGTATATCTGGGTCGTTTGCACAATATTTCAGAAATATTTCAGAAATCATTCTAATACAATGATTTGACAGTTTTATTATTAATGCTAAAAACAGTGTTATATTAATTTCTTTATTGTCATTTAATTACCCATAAATACAATTTTGATCAAAAATAAGCAGCCCGTAAACATAAAAAATACAAAAAAAGTCTCTATCTTCTTATTTTGCTTGTTCATCTCATAACATAGTATAACTGTGTTTGTGTGTGTGTGTGTGGTGTGTCGTGGTGTGTGTGTGTGTGCATGTGGTGTGTGAGAGCTTCAATAGTAAACCTTATGTTCATTTTTGGGAATTGCTGCTTTTTATTAAGATATTGTCGCCTGTGGACATGATGGGAGAAAGACCGTCAAAAGTGGGAATTTAACACCATGTCACAAAGCCAGATTGTCACTTGTGCAATATCAAACCCTACACTTCGTCCAAGTTTGGTTTCAACCAACATCAGTGGCAATCAAAACAGCAATGGTGAAATACGCCACCTTGCAACAACTGATACACTCTGCACTGTATTTTCAGTGTATATTTTAAACCTGGTATAATACTTCATCTACATTATCTAATGATAAAAAACAACAGAATCTAAGCCTGTCACCAAGTCAAATGACAATCTATATTTTAACAATCTACTACAGAAGTACCTCAATCAGGCCAGATGCTCTCTCTTCATGGAGAAGCTGTTTCCTGATAAGCCCCGACACAGCACATGTGGGATAGAGGAGTACTGACGCTAACCTGCAAGAGAAATCCATCCCTCTTGTGAATCTCTAATTCATCTTCTCGCTGTCCTTGGGGGCCGCTGTGCATCATAACCTTACTAGCTACATTGTAGATATCCCAAAGGAGCCCATTTATTGCTTCATTAACCCCTCGTGTGAGATAGATCTCAACAGTGCATTCCACTCTATTGGGTCCCTTTTCTTGTGTTGTGAAAAACAATACTATCCATCATGGACAAGTACGACAACCACATATAGGGTGCTCATATACTACAGTACAAAATATTGAAGCTTGTTTCGCAACAAGTACTTAAAAAAAAAACGGCAATTGTGACTTTAACTTTGAGATTGACATCTTGTTTGAACTGCAATAACTTTTTTTCTCTAATTTCCTCTGAGTTTACATTTCACAGTTATTTTTTTCTTTATTTTTTTTCTGGTTAAAGACTATCTCACAATTCTGCCTGTTGTGTTCTAAGCGATTTGTGAGTTAACTAATCTCACACTGTTACCGAACCGGTACAATTGTTTTCTACATAAATGTAGGAACTTACAAATTCTAGTTTTATATCTCGCAATTCTGAATTGTGAAAAAAACAGTCCACATTGTGTGATATAAACTAACTGTGCAATATAAAAATGTCTGAATTGTAAGATAAACTTTTGTGTATTTCTGTTACCCTTTTTTAATTGTTTACTCCCTGGGCAGAGACAGCTTCTATTAAAATGGAACTAAAACTATAAAAACATTGATGAAAAGTTTAAATAACTTTCCAGTGAATACCAACACAACGGGTCATTCTACCAGAAATGTACATTATCTGTCCTTGACTTGTTACAGCGAATAAAAAGTATTACCTTCAGAAAAAATGTCTAAAACTGACTGATGGTTGATTTCTGTGAGTTGTCATTCATTAGGTTCTCAGATATTTTTTAAATTTTTCAAAACACTTTTGAAAATTACAAATCCTGTCCTTGTCCTCAGCCAAATTGGACCTACAGCTTTCATAGTTTTGTTATGCTAAAAACTGTTATTTAGAAAAAAACTCCATCAATAACAAGTTTAAGTTGTTATCATTCACATCAACTGTTTAAAAACATAAAACTATTATTATACATAAATTCTACAAATAAATACTATTTTATAACTGTCCCCATGTTTTCGGTCAGTCCTGTCACGTTTACGTAAAACTCAACATAAAATGTGTGTAATGCGCTTTTAAAGGTATGACTCAAAGGAAGTGAGATAATTTGACTGAGGTGGAGCTGACACTGAGCAAGGGTGAGTTCTGTCATTGAATTGTATGATTTTAAGCTTGTTTTTGTATGTTTTCTTTGAGGAGGACGAGCTAAAGGGTCAGGCCCTGTCACGGTAAAACATCCCAGAAAATAATGAAAATCTTTTAAATCCAAAACATGTCTAAAAAAGTTACTGAAATTCCTTGATTGCATGTTAACAGTTTTTATGCTAGCATGCTAGCAGGTTGAGTAATGGCAGTTTAAAATGGCCGACCGTCAGGCCCTGTCACATCCCTGTGTGACACGGCCTTACAAATGAATGGCATTGTTGTTTTTTATTAACTTTATTGCATATAATATGTATTTAATGCATGCCATAGTAAAACATTATTTGAATAAATAGACATTACACTGTAAATCTGAAGCTTTTTATGCTCATCGACAATTTTTTTTAAAATTGTATCCCTCTTTTACCTAGGCCTATGTAGCACTGCAATTAGTATATTAATTATATTTCAATACATATGAAGAGTTTATTTGCAAAAACAGATAACTCCATTTTTAACCATTTTCAAAAATCATGTTTTTTCATTTTTTTTTCATTGTGCATTTCAATTAATCTCAATCAAACTTTAGTTGGGTTATTTTGATTAGGTTAAAAAAGAACTACATTAAATAACATTAACATTAAATATGGTAATGAGGAAATACAGCATACAAATTAAGCAACCACATCAGCAGCACACAAAAGAAAATACACTGCTGCTGCATTCATTATATCTTTTGTGAGCCTTTCACTGATTTTATCATCCTATTTTATAGTCTGACGTTATCACTGAGTGCTAATATGCACACCTACTGACTGCAAGCAGGAATATATATCTGTCAAACCAGTGCAATGAAAGGAAAGTTACAGCCCACGCTTGATTTACTCCAGGAAGTCACAAAAGAGAACAAAAACAAAAGAAAGAGGGAGGGGCAAAAATAAAAAACTTTACAGTATCACATTGTCATGACACACACTGGAGAGCTACATAAGGCTCAGCTAAAAAAAAACAACATATAAAGTGCCACAGTAGACAGTGTGAAGGGAGCAGACAGACGGGGAAAAATAAGAAAAAAAACAAACAAACTTTGAGAATATAGACAGGAACATGGAAATGTAAAAAACAAAAAAACAAAACAAAACAAAAAAATGCTGCATTGCCTCAAAGCTGGAATGTCAAATTTGTAAAACCCTGTCCCATTACTCACACAGCTTCCAGAAACTGCTGGGATTAATTACAAAAAGGGACTCTCTTTGGTATATGAGACAGGGTGTGCGGAAGGGCAACAGTGATCAGTTCTTTCATTACCCACAGGATACGTCTGGATCTTTTCAAACAGATGAAAGTGCCAGACATAAAATCAGAAATGATAAAGGAAAATCTTGGTTGTTACTGCTGTATAACAGCCTTAGACTGACAACCATATACAATAAAGCAGCATCAATGCCACATTTAAAATGTCAGGTTTGACAATGTTAAATACATTTTTTATTTGTTTATTCCAAGACCATTGTAAACTATGTATAGTATGTATAGAATCTGCACGCATCTTAGAGTAAACAAACAGAGCAGTAAAAAAGTCTCCAAGAATCTGGGATTCAGAAATGTGATTTAAACAAAAAAGCAAAGAATATAAAAGTTTTAGGATTTTTTACATTTTTAAACAAAGAAATCACAACAATAATGGTAATCCTTTTGAATAGATGTTTAATAATTATTACTTTTTCAGATCAACTTTTCACTCAAATTGTTATGCCAATAATATAATTTATCAAGAAAAGTTCTGTGCTAAATATGAAAATTTCACTTTTAGACATTTGGATTCTACAGTATATGTTATACTAAGTGTTGCTTTTGTTTATGTGTCATGTTCGCTACTGTGAGGGAGCGCGGAGCGAGGAACGAGGAGACGTGGAGTACATCAACAAGGAAACTTTAATAACATCAAGGGAACCGGGAAAACAGGAGCCAGGAGTCTGACATTACTCCCCCCTCCCGGAAGGCCGTAACAATTCCACCAGGGAGGGGGGGAGCCCTGGAGGCTGGTGCAGGACTGGAACATGGGGAATACCTCCAGGGCAGATCAGGCAGTCCAGGGTGCCATGGAGGAGCAGGCAGACTAGGAAGCTATGACGGAGCAGGCAGACTAGGAAGCCATGGCAGAGCAGGCAGACTAGGAAGCCATGGCGGAGCAGACAGTCCAGGAGGCCATGGTGGAACAGGGAGCTCAGGGAGCCTGGCCTCGGCACTCTGCCTGGTCTCCACGGATGGACCCCTACTACCCCCCACCAAAAAATCCTTAGAGGCCCTCCGTAGGCCTAACTCTGGAACTGTGCCCTCCCTGGGCTTGACGTGGGAATGCAAACGCCCTCCTGTGTCAAACGCGGGGACTGGAACCCTCTCTGGGCCAAAGACGGGGACTGGGGCCCTCTCTGGGCGACACTCGGGGACAGGAGCCCTCACTGGGCTACACTCGGGGACAGGAGCCCTCACTGGGCTGGATTCGGGGGCTGGAACCCACAATGGTGTGGGCTCTGGGGCTTGGACCGACACTGTATCAGGCTCTGGGGCTGGAGCCGACACTGTAGCAGGCTCTGGTGAGCCGACACTGGAGCGGGCTCTGGGACTAGGAGCCGACACTGGAGCAAGCTCTGGGGCTTTAGCCGACACTGGAGCGAGTTCTGGGGCTGGAGCCAACACTGGAGTGAGCTCTGGGGCTGGGATGAGGGTGGAAAACAGTCTTTTTCTCCTCATCCTCCTCCTTTGATTAGAGGACATAGGCGCGGCCAGCGGGGGGCCCCCCCCGGGCTGGAGAGAGCCACGGCCGGCGGGCTGGTTCTGGCTCGGGGCCGGACGCTCTCCAGACACCGGAGGCTCCCTTCCCTCCAGCTTAGTCCCGTGGTGTCTGGGAGGTCCACGGGGCGATGGTAATTGGTCCTGTCCAAGAACAAAGAGTTGATGGTAGCGTCATCTAAAGCCGTCGCCGCGGCGAGCCTGCAGAACTCCCTGGCACACTCGACGAAGGGGAGATCTCTACGGGCTAGCGCAATCTCCATAATCGCGGAGGGAAAACACAAGAAAACAAAAGACTTTCAAAAACGGAAAAAAAAACTTGTGGAGAAGAGGCGCAGCTCACTTTATGTTTTGGTCCGGTATTCGGTCACGTTTGCTACTGTGAGAGAGCGCGGAGCGAGGAACGAGGAGACGTGGAGTACATCAACAAGGAAACTTTAATAACATCAAGGGAACCAGGAAAACACACGTAGCAGGGGAGGTAGACATATACAATACCGGACCAGAGTCTGATATTATGCTTTTTGTTTATGCTTTGTTTATGCTTTGTTTAACAGTTTGTTTGAATTTTTATATAATTCACCTAAGCTGACATAAATAAATTGTCAAATAAAACTTTTTTTAAAAGCTTTAACACCATTTAGAAATTGTTGAGTAAAATAATCCATTAAAATGAACTAAAATGACAAAGCACACATAATCTTAAATTGAAAACTAGATACCTATTGAAAAGTACAGTTTGGTCGTGCGGTGCATACCAAAATACACTGGTAACCAAGGACTTGTGATAATAGAGATGCACAATCGTTCAATATGAAGCACTGGGGAAACAAATTCTGAAAGTTGCCTTGGGGGCGAGCGCCTGGGACCATGGTGGGGGGCAAGACAGTCAGTCCCACAACCCATTTGATTGGTTCGTCGTGCCGTGCACGGGACGCTACGTCGGTTGGTGTGTCTAAGTGTATGAACTGTCCAATGAAGATGGCACTTACCTTGACTAAAGTCCACGGGGTACATCATAAATCACTTATACTCTTAGTAGAAACAATAAAGCGCTGCACCCCTTGCACATTCTCAGACAATTTGCTGAGTAAACGGATCTCTATCAGCCACTGTGCTTGACTTGGCATGTCATCTTATGGAGGTAAGTCGTGCTATCCTCCCTGTCTTCCTCCCTTTATAGATAGCCAAGAAACACAGTCCTTAGAGATTGGCCCACCATTCTCCACAACTGATGAAACTCCTGTGTGACATATCTCGAATTAGGAAACTTTCTCTCATGTACCTCTATCAGAAAATGAAATCTCGCCTCATTCACTGTGAAGATCCCATGAACTGTTTGTGTCTGCTTGGGAACAGCGCCTGGTTAGGTTGGGGCAAAATGTTCCCCGAAGCTTTTTTTTTTCTCCTGTAGCAGGATGGAGGATTTAATTTTTTACATGCTGTTTTTAAGCACATTATGGATCTGTTGAGCAGCTTAGAAGCTGGGATAGATTTATTGCCTTTGGACATGTTGCAGCCTGTCACGGTGAAGCTATGTTAGCCTCATCCTGTTAAATGTTTTACTTTTTTCCTCTTACATATTTACAAAATGTTCCCAAGAGCAAGTCCATCACATCATGGTATCTTACTCCGCAAAATTATATTCTAAAAATACACGAGCTCAAATTAGATTGTAAACTCATTACATTAGTTTGAAGCCTGCCCACTTGCAGCGCCACTCATATTAATTTAACCATAAACACAATGATTAATCACTTACAAAATACGAAGAATAATTAATGTCATTTTCAAGAAGCCCATACAACTAATCATATCTAAATTCCTTCAGTGTCAATCTCACTAATGGGTGATTTCCCAGATGGATACTAAGCCCACTCAACATTCAAACGTGGATTAACAGTATTTGTCTACGTGCAGTGCTTGAGGGATCAGCAAATCCTACAAGGGTGGGTGAAGTCTATAATTACCAGGCTTAGAGGGCCGGGTTGGCGTCGGTGGCAGCTGGCCAGAGTGCTCGCTGTGGATGTAGGCAATGGGGCCATTAGGTAGTACCGGTTCAATCTGAAAAAAACAAAGTGATCAAAATACACATACAGTGGGATGGGCAAAGAAAAGACAGAAAGGGAAGGAGATGGAAGAGGTAATAAATAAACAAACAGTATTATAAAATATACAGCAGCCCTAACATATATATTTTTTTCAGGCAAAATCATAATGTAGTCAAGGAACGATGTGGGAGGACCATGTGTCGTAATACATTAGTGCAAAGGGCTGTAGGGTGGGTTGCAAAGCGTGTATACATAACGCGCGTTATGTACGGTTACCGCTTCGTCCGAGTTTAGTTAATCGGGAACTTGGCTGTGGTCACAGACGAACCGTAGTGGGGTTGTGGTGCACCGACACCCTGGGGTCGGGTCGGTTGTGGAAAAGCTATAGGAAACCCAGTCTCGGTGAGGGCAAAACAAAAAGCATTCATAAGCGTGTGAACGACGGCGACGATACGAAAGTGGCAGGCATTTAATCCACAATGGCTGGACACAACAAGCTCGTAAACCAAGACAACATACGACACGCCGAAAATCCAGTCCACATCCAGATGTTTTAAACAGGAGTACAGGTAGTGAGATCGAAACCTATAGAGTAGACGAGAAGTGTCTGTCGTGACTACAAGAGCTAGGGAGGACGGATAACATGGCACGTTAAAAGAACATTATACGGTGATGGCACTAGGATAGACTTCTAAGACAGCAAGCCATATGCTGCCGCCGCTTGGCCGGAAAACACAGCAGGGGCAGTGCGTGAACTGATCGAATTCAGTTAGGGAGCCTGCAAACTGGAGACTAGAGAGAAGACATGCATGACGGGGCGTCAAATAAAGTAAAGGAGTAAGGCAATGAAAACGACCAACCACAAGGGGATCAGGCCCGCAATGGCCAATCTTCACAGCGGCAGCCCCCATCGGACCTCGAACGAGATATGTAGGGAACGTGCGGAGGAGCCCGAGCGCGAAAAACGCAGACCATGGGGAGTGATGCGTCCCGTACCGAGCGGCAAGGAATTCGGCAGTCTGCGCGAAGAAGAAAATGCCGGAGATGCAGACACGGGAGGGACACCCCAAGCCACTGGGCGGAAGAGCCCACCACGGAACCCGAAAGGCGGCGGGCCTCGGCGCTCGCGTACAGCGGACTCGAGCATCGCACTGGAGAGAAGGGCGGGGGTGAGGGGGGGACGGGGACTGGGGAGGAGGGGACGCGGCGAGCAAACGGTCGTGGGGAAAACTGGTCGGGTTGGAGAAGTACATAGGGCGATACAATCTCCGGCATGGAGCAAGGGGACTCGAGCATAACAAGGTTCAATGCAACACGGGGCCGGACAAGGGGGAGGCGCTGAGGCACCGAGACCGCGCCGGGGGCGCAGCAAGGAGACAGGGGGGGGGGTGGCTTGGAAAAAGTGGGCCCAACAGAACGCCGCGAGTGAAGCGCAGTGTCCCTGACAAGGGAGAGCAGCAATAACAAGGGCCAGCATTCTAGAACATTGCAATTTTACAAGGTAACAAAAATATCAAGTTTAGGGAGTTGGATGTCTGCGCGTTATGGCACAATGCTAAACTGGCACCAGGGGGTGGAGAGAAATGGGCAGCGCAGTGAACTCCCATAGCATGGGATGTGAGCTGAAACTAGGAGTTGCTCAGGTGGGGGAGTGCACGTGCTAAACATGTAGATGTGAGTGCAACAACAGCAGGCTAGGCCCCTCAGTGCCGGACACAGGGAGGTGGAAGTCTAAGTGGGGGCAAACGTAGGAGGAATGTGGAGGAGGGCGTCTAAAATCACGGGCAGCGTTGCGGCCAACGGAAGACGGTTTGCGATGCGGGGTTGATGGAGGTGAAAAGAGGTGGAGCAAAGGAAAACTCGGCTGGATGATAGATACTCGGCAGCGTGTGACAACACAAGAGAAGGGAATGACAGAGGGACAAAGAAACGGAGGTGAAAAGCTAGAAATTGCGTGGACGGCGTGGAAGGGAGGAGGGGAAGAGCCACAGCCCAGACGCACTACTCAATACTCATGGAGCCTGGAAATAGGTCGACTCTTGGACCGCGTACCAAGTATGGATGGTCGTGGAGAAAGGACTGGGACTCTACGCACACACAAGGGGGGGGGAGGGTAAGGGGACCGGGACGGGAGAAGGGGGGCAGACGCGGGCCACCACTGAGAGGATGGGTGGGAGCTGGGGGGGAACACAAGAGACAGGGTGCATGGGGTTGGAACAGGCAGCGACGCGATGAGGTCTCGAGGGTGGCGCGGGGGGGGCCACGGGAAGGGGAACGAATGGACACAAGCGCAGGCGGGATCCAGAACACCGGAGACCGCAGAGGGGGGCAACCCGGAAACAACAGCCAACGACCAACGGTGCTAAAGGGGGGGAGTGCAGGGCAGAGAATATGGCTGGTAATAGTGCCGTCGTCGTGTGATGACGGGCGTGAAGAGGGATGTGGCCGGACTGGGCGCCAGAGGGACGAACGGACAGGCACCACGGAGACAACCACGAAATAGTGGAAAACGAAGGTGCGAGAAAGGGCTTGGGGCAACGATTTGAAGCGTAAAAGGGCTATACAAATAAACGGGAATGAGGAAGTGAAGGGAACTGACGGGGGAGCCCCACTCATCTCGGGCCGGGAAGGAAACCGCCAATGAAAGGGGCGTAGGAAGGGGGGGCGGACCACTCCCAGAGCAGACGGAAAAGAGGCGACAGGGAAGTCCACTCTGGAGGCGAAAGCCGGAACTGGTCCCGGCTGCCAGGGAAAGCGCCACAACCGAACCCCGTCACAACCCGAGGGAGGGGGGCCAGGCGCACAAGCGCACGGCGGAAGCACAGGACGGGGGGGACACCAGGGCGCGGATAAGGTTGCGGAGCAGCAAGAAAAGAAAATAGGGCAAGGGAACGGCGGTCCAGAGTATGATAAGGCGAAGGACTGCTTGAGACCACAGGCAAGACGACTAGTTAAACTAGAAGAAGGGTAACTGATTAAGAGACAAGAACGCCAGGAAAAAGAAGACAAATACACACATTACAGACCTGAAAATACACCAAATAGGGGGACAAAGAAGGGGGGTAGGATCAAAACAGAAATGTGTAAATAATTAGGGAAAATAACACTGCATAGTGTTCACTGTTTAAATTAAATATAGATTTTTTCACGCGGTGTGTGGTGGATGCCTATGACAACACCAGTTGTTATACAAACCCGCTGTCCCTTTAAGACCTGGATGCACAGATCCGATAGAATGATACCGCACATCAGATTTCTTTCTCATCTGTTTTCATTCACTTGAGATATAACTGACTGCGTTTACCTGAATGATTGTCGAGATGGGTATTTTGTCATAATGTTATGTGTGTGTGTCTGTTCAGAGGATTCAGAAGAGGATTCAGTTCGGTGTTCGCGCTCCGTCTTAAACGTGTGTGCGCGCTTCATGTGTGTGCGGTTGTGCGCGTAGAGCACAGCGCATGAGTAACGAATCGAGTTCACTTTCGCCTTTTCTCTCTGGAATTGTTTAAAATTCGCTTGCTTGTGTAAATACGAACAAATGATAAACTTATATTCTATTATGGTTAAATTTTGCAATTAATCCGCGGATCACATGCGTGCCGAACCGTGGGGCTTGGTCCATACGGATCATGGATCAACTACGGTCCGTTTAACCACTAACCCTATGGCATCACAAGTGTTGACAAGCAGCCACGTGTCAGACAAATGCCACGCAAAGGTTGCAACCTTCCCACCGCCCCAGCGCAAATTAGCTGCCCTTGGTACCCGCAGGGACCATAGGGGAGTATAACGCTGCTCCTGATAGCCCAGCTGCTGTTCCTTTCACCACTGGATAGTGGAGGCCATTGCCTTGGTGTACCAATCCCAAGGCGAGCCAGCCCCTGTGTGCTGGCTCCCATCCACATGGAGTGTTGCCTGATCTAATGCGTTGTCACACGGCGCCTCTCTGACAGCCTTCCCTTTCTGCTGACCTCCGTAGCAGACAAAGAGCTGCTTACAGCTTCTAAAGCTCCGGGTACGGTCCACGTATATGTGCAGTGCTTTTACGGGACACAGCAATGTAAGGGCTGGATTTGCCTCCTCCGAGGGCAGTGCTTGCAGCTTCCAGGTTCATCACCACTGTCACGAAAGACGTGGTGGGAACCTTGGGGGGGGGGGGGGCACGTATCCAGGCCGGGGTCCAGGACAACGTGAGAGTAGGCCGGCCCGAACACAAGGCACACTTCGCTCACCGAAAATGCTTGGAGGCCCCCAACCCTCTTGATGGAAGTGAGCACAGTCAGGAGCGCTGTCTTAAGGGACAGGATCTTAAGCTCAACTGACTCAAGTGGCTCAAAGGGATCCCTCTGAAGGCCAGCCAGGACACTAGAGAGATCCCAGGAGGGCACCAGGGGTGGCCTAGGAGGATTTAACCTTCTGGCACCCCTCAGGAACCTAATGATGAGATCGTGCTTTCCCAGGGACCGTCTTGTCACGGCATCGTGATCGTGCTGCGTAGCAGCCACATACCCTTTCCATTGAGGGTGCGCGCCAACCTTTCTTGTAGGAAAGAAAGCACTACTCCAATCATGCATCTCCGGGGGTCTTCTCAGCGAGAAGAACACCACTTTGTGAACAACCTCCACTTTCATGCATAGGCTTGCCTCGTCGAGGAGCGCTAGGCCTGAGTGCTGGGTCCCACCACGGCGTTTTCAGAACACTCAAGCTCACTGCAATCCCGTCCAGGAGCCACAAATTAGGTTCTGACAATCTTGATGCGGGTGCCACATGGTGCGAGCCCCTGAGAAAGGAGGTCCTTCCTCAGAGGGATGTGCCAGATGAGGGCTGTCACAAGGACATGAGTTCTGGAAACCAGGTAACTGTTGGGCAGTACGGTGCAACCACAGGACCTCGTCCTTCCTGACTTGCACCTTGTACTGGGCTCGCAGTCTCCACTGGGGGAACGCACAGTTGTTTAGAGCCCCGAGACAGCCTGTGTGCCATCGCGCTATGCCGAGGGGGGCCTCTTCAGGGAGCAATACAGCTTCAGCCACGTCTGACTCCAGAGGAGGAGATGGCGGGCAAGCTGTGACATGCAACGTGATCATAGTCCACCCTGTCGGATGATGTACGAGACAGCCGTAGTGTTGTTCGTGCGGACCAACATGTGCTTGCCTAGCAGCAGTGGCCAGAACTGCCGCAAGGCCAGATGCACAGCCAACAGCTCTAAGCAGTTGATGTGCTAAAGCAGTCGAGGCCCTGTCCAGAACCCAGAGGCTGCCTGCCCGTTGCATGTAGCACCCCAGCCTGTACTGGAGGCATCTGTCGTGACGACAACATGCCGGGACACTTGTTCTAAGGGCACCCCGACCCGTAGTAAAGCAAGGTCCGACCAGGGGCTGAAAGAGCGGCGACACATCGGTGTGATGGTTGTGAGCTGCGTTCCGTGCCGAAAAACCAATCACCCAGCCGCGAGGGCTCGGGACTGGGTGGTCTGCTGACCTTCAGCCCGATGCTCACGGCTGCCCGGGCAAGCATGACCGTCAACTCCGGGTCCGATTCGGCGGTGGCGACAACACCCGAGGGGGGCAGCCCCGCCAAATCTTTATCCTCTGAGGACGATAGCCCATCCCCCGATGCTGTGATCGACAGCTGATCTTCCGGGGGCACACCGAATGAAATGCTGGCAGCCCCTCGAGGCGGACCAGTGAATTCACTTGGGAACGTGAATGGGACCTTCGCTGCGTGAGGAGTAAGAGGTCCGTGGGGACTCTTACTGTAACCCTCAGATCTCCCAGAGCACCAGTCGGCGGTCCTCTGTTCGAGCCAGAGAGACCGGGACAGGTAGCAGCAGAGGGTGCCACTTTTTTTACAAAAGAGAGGCGAGATCGCAGCGAAGCCATGCTCATACGCCCACAACAGGCACATGAGTCATCCACGAACGCAGCTTCAGCATGTTGGATGCCCAGACACTGAACTGATGTCCCCCAGAAGACAGGTAACGGACTACAACCAGATGAACGGATGGACCGGCATCTTAGACACCAGAGCCGCTGTGATTTTCTCTTTTTGGAAATTTGCTCTTCGGTTGAAGTGCCCAGGGAAATCACTGCAGACAGGGACACGGCTTTTCGCACCGTAACGCCAACCAGAACAGTTCCAGAGATGAAATGGGCTTTGTGGAGATTCAGCACGTTCATCCACTCGGCTACGAAGCAAAAATCTGCACCTGTCACCTATTTATACCCGTATGCCCGGGGAGTGGCTCAGGTATGCAAAATCCACTAGCCAAATTTCATTGGCCTTTTCTCTTAAAGTCAGATGATTGGCGTTCCCAAGTGAATCCCCTAATGTCGTCTCGACATAACTCATAGTGACCAACAGATAGGGAACATTGTGGAACATGATGATAGTTAATATGATGATTACTCTGTGAGGCCTTTATAGATCCACGAAGAATGACCTTGTGGATGTACAGCATGAAAACCAATTGGTTAAAATAATCGAAAAAGTGCTCAGAAAAGTTAGTTCTGAGAAAAGTTCTAGCATCGATTTTTTTTGCAGAAGAGACTTGGTTTGATATCTTATAGCTAAAGGAATATATTGATATTTTGTAGCTAATGCAATGAAATGAAGCCTCAACCATGCTAAAATACAGTGTATTGTACAGCATATATCAAAGCAATAAGCCCTGTGAAGCTGTGGTTTACAGTGAATTTATAACAGGAGTGTTGTTAGGCATGACACAGAGCCTAAAAACCCCTTAGCTGTTATAAAACTTCATGGTTTCATAAAATAAAACAAAGCTAATAAAATCTTATAATATAAAAAAAAGTTATTCTTCCACCAAAAAATGTTGTTCCTCAGAAACAGTTGTACTTGCAACAAAGTGGTGCAGAAACCAAGACAGTGTGGAAAAGACTTGGATGTTTATTTTTATAGATCAATATTTGCCTATTTTTATAAATCAATATTTATATTGTACAATTGTTGAAGATCAGCAATCAGACATGTTTGCGCTCGTCTTTGCTGAAAGAGGAGTTTATGATTCTGTACAGGTTAGCTTTATTCGCACATGCCAGAGGCAAGGATGCTGCTCCAGCATCTTCTTTCGTTGTAGTTGGAGTGCCAGTGAGATTGCAGGGGCGATTCACATTTATGCCCCGTCACTGACATGATTGCTCTCGCCGCTAGGCCGGCATCAGAGAGTTTTTGTACAGTCGTGCTTTGCAAGCAGTGGCTGATGTAGATCGTCTCAGTGCCAGTTGCTTTACAAATCCGTGGCAACACAGAGCCAAGAAAGCTCATCCCCATGGCCTCTCTAGTATACCTTACGTTGGGAGACACTATAACAAAAATATTGCTTGCAATGGATAACAGAAAGGGGAGCATAATATGCAGCAAAATAAAAATGTAAACTATCTAAAGTTAAATTAAGTTACCATTCATCCTTTGTGTATTTTGTCCACTTTGGATGGAGATAAAAGGCCAGTGGATTGGGTGGCAGCAACGACATGTGTTTCTCCAGCTAAGCGACTTCGAACATGGCTCAACCAATCAGAATCAAGGACCAGAACTAACCGTTTTATACAATGTACAATATGTGTATAAGGATCAAATACAACCTGAACTAACTGCTGTGCCAAGAATGACTATGCTTCTTTTTTTTTTTTTTTTTTTTGCGTTATGGTGTACCATTGATTGTGTATTGGAGGCCTGCAGTGGAACCTCTCGCTGTGAGATGACTCGCGTTTTGCACAGTAAGCCTACTGGTTTGTACTTCCAATTGACTGACTTCAGAAATGCTCATCCCTCATACTTCATTAGCTCTAATCACTACAAATATTTCATCTGCAATTCTTCATCAGCTTCCAGTAGATTAGTGTGGTAAAAGGTGAGTCAACAATTATGTAAAGCAGCTCCAGAAAGTCTTCAATGGTGCATGCAAACTAATATAAAACTGCACAGGTCTTTAGTTCTGACAATATCACATCAAAGGCTCTAAAAGGCACCAAGAAAAGCATATTGACATATTTTACCAACATCACACACATTCATTTCTTCTTTTGTCACATACAGATGCTGTACATGTCAACACCTGTTTCAATAAAAACAGAACACTTTTAATTCACTCTCCTTTTCCATGTTCCATTAGCTTTCACTTGATTTCTTACCTTAGATCTTTAAAACAAATTAGAGTATGCCTGCACAAAAAATACTGACCCACACAATTCCTGACATTTGGCTGCAGATACAAATAATTAAACCATTTAGTGAACCACAGTTTTAAATTCATTTTAAAACTGTTAGTGATTTGGCCTAATGGTTAAAGATTCAATCTCATCTGACCCTGTACAAAGGGAAATCTATACACTATCACCATGTGCCCTTCAGCAAGTCACTTAACCTCTCATTGTTCATGTAATAACTGTACTGTGAGTTGTTTGGGATAAAAGTGTCAGCCGAATGACAAATTTTAAATAATTTTTATCCTGAGATTCACTTCCTGAGCTAATGTAAACATCTGAAAAACTATTGATTAAGCAAACGAAAGATGATTCCAATAGTGTAACTGAATGGTATACAGAAAGGCTTTCATTGGGAGGAACGAGGCCATGAATCCTTGGAGGTTTGACTTTGAAATTTCCTCTTAAGATCAATCCAGTGGGGGGGGGGGGGGGGGGAGTGAAAGCTGTGGTATTGAATTGATGTCTTTCATGAGACACTGAGGTCAGAGTAAATAAATCAGATTCCTTTTACGAGTTATGAACCCACTATCTATCTATCTATCTATCATCTCATCTATCTATCGGTCCTTTCTATCCCTCCCATAAATAAACTTGGATAAATATGTTTAAAATTAATGTGATCAAAAGAGATAGACTTAAGAGAGTGTGTCTTATTTAAAAGATTAATTGGAAATAAATGTGAATCCCATTATTCATTATTTAATAAGTGAGATCTCTGTCCATATTTAATTTGAACACTAATTATAAAATTTGTGTTTTATTGATTTTGAGAGTGCTTTTCTGAACAACTGTGTGATACATGTAAGATATTATCTCATGGAAATCACTCATTCACAACATCACCATGGTAACCACTAGGGGTGTAACGATTCAGTTGTTTTCTCGATGCATCGATTACAAACCCTGACGATGCATATGCATCGATCTTGAAACATGATTTTTGAATCGTGAATCGTCGATTTCGGACAGTAATCGATTTAAACGCTAAGAATCGTGAATCGTGAATCGCGATTTCTATAGCGATTCAATGCTTTCAAAATATATACACATTAAATTACTACAAGCACAAATTAATGGAGACCTTGAACAGTGTTCGTACCTTCGCATCTCTCCTTCACGCACTCCACTATTTACCGCCTGTGACTGTCACAGGATTGCGCTTGTCCTGGTTTTCTCCACACATACCGCTTAGAATTAAGGCCAAAAAGTTATATCTTGGTCTCATCAGACCAAAGAATCTTATTTCTCACCATCCTGGAGTCCTTCAGGTTTTTTTTAGCAAACTCAGTGCCAGGCTTTCATGTGTCTTGCACTGAGGAGAGGCTTCCGTCGTGCCACTCTGCCATAAAGTCCCGACTGGTGGAGGGCTGCAGTGATTGTTGATTTTCTACAACTTTCTCCCATCTCCCGGTTGCATCTCTGGAGCTCAGCCACAGTGAGCTTTGGGTTCTTCTTTACCTCTCTCCCCAATGCTCTTCTCCCCCGATAGCTCAGTTTGGCCGGACGGCCAGCTCTAGGAAGGGTTCTGGTCGTCCCAAACGTCTTCCATTTAAGGATTATGGAGGCCAATGTGCTTTTAGGAACCTTAAGTGCAGCAGAAATTATTTTTGTAACCTTGGCCAGATCTGTGCCTTGCCACAATTCTGTCTCTGAGCTCTCAGGCAGTTCCTTTGACCTCATGATTCTCATTTGCTCTTTCATGCACTGTGAGCTGTAAGGTCTTAGGTCAGGTGTGTGGCTTTCCTAATCAAGTCAAATCTGTATAATCAAACACAGCTGGACACAAATGAAGGTGTAGAACCATCTCAAGTATGATCAGAAGAAATGGACAGCACCTGAGTTTATATGAGTGTCACAGCAAAGGGTCTGAATATTTTTGGACCATGTGATATTTCAGTTTTTCCTTTTTTAATAAATCTGCAAAAATGTAACAATTCTGTGTTTTTTTCTGTCAATATGGGGTGTTGTGTGTACATTACTGAGGAAAAAAAATTTACTTAAATGATTTTATCAAATCTGCCATATAACAAAGAGTGAAAAATTTAAGGGGGTTTGAATACTTTCCGTACCCACTGTATGCCATGTCATGCCATAGCATCATTAAACTAGCGTCTAACAATGGACAAAGGTGTTTTTTCTGTAACTTATGGTTCTCTCAGCATAAAGGCTACTGTGTAATTTGCCCCCCTGACTAAGCATTTAAAGAATTCAGGGGAATAATAATAAAAAAAATCCTGTGAATACACTTCAAGAATGCAGAATCCAATCGTTAATCTAATCGAATCGAATTTAATTGTGAATCGAATCGAATTGAATCGTTCTGAATTTGGAAAAAATCGTTCTTGAATCGAATCGAAAATCTATGAATCGTGAATCTAATCGATTCGTTGTCTACCCAAAGATTCACAGCCCTAGTAACCACCATTAATGCATTTCATTGTAATGAAATAATTAGATGTAGATTTAAACTGATCTGTGTCTCTCTGCATAATGTTTAGGGTGAATCCCAATTCACATACTATTCATTCTGTATAGTATGCAAGACTAGGATTACTGCATCCCAAACCGATGCAAGGTTTTTTAGTTTTTTTTTTGTAAAACACAGTTTTACAGTTTGTAACCCTGCATGTCTGTCAGGGTTATGTTTAGTTTTGTTCTGTTTTCATTGTGTTTTCAGTTTGTGTTCCCCTGTGACCTAGTTTTACTTTGGTCCCTAATTGTCATTTCGTTCAACTGTGTTTCATTAATTAACTCATTAGTTCTTTTGTTTGCTCCCCTACAAATACTCTCAGTTTTCCCTTAGTCCGAGTCCGTTCTCGTTTATGAAATGTTGGTGTACTTGCCTGTCTCCTGTATTTGTTTATTAAAATACCTTTTGTTTATTTCCTTCGTCCTTGTGCGTGTGTCCTTCACCAACCCGTAACAATGTCATTGAGTCCCTACTTTTAGTGTGCAGTTTAAGTATGAGAACTGGGATTCAGCCATAATCATTAGACAAACCAAAGGTAACTAGTAAACATATCCGTCAACTATACTGAAAAAAACAAGTGAAATGTACTACAATTGACTTTTCTTTTGCAGGTTTTTGGACTTGTTTTCACATGGAATTAAAAAAATATAAATTTTTCATTAAAGAAAATTTAGTAAATAAGTACATACCTTTCTGACTTTCTAATTTTGTATAAGGCATGTGTTTAAACTAATCCCAATTTTAGAAATACATTTGTAGTTTGTCCATGCACAATCATTACCGAAGCAACAAAAGCCATAAACATCCTACAACCAAACCATAAGCTCTACTCTTCAGCACAATGTGAACTACAAAAACTACAACAGAAACTCTTTTAAATGTCCAATATAACTGAATATAAGTCCAGCAGGACTTTGCCTTTGCTTAGTTATACAATTCAGTGTAACAAAAAGGATTCATCCAGTCCCAACACAAATTAATTAAGTGAACTTCAATTTTACATTGTAGCTCTGCAACACACATCTAACAGTCAACTAAAACACACACATTTTCTGGCTCTGTAACACACACACACACAGTTTTTTTTTCACCCACTGTGAACAAGTGCAGCCAAGTCCAGCAACTTCAACAAGGTCACATTCTGGCCCACATAATCCATCTCAGTTATCAGTCTCTGCCATCCTATATTGCCTTAATATGAAGAATAGAATGTTTTGGCACCTTTGTTTATGAATATATTTATGGCTTCAGTTATCACATCCATTGAAGCAAAGGTGAAAGCACACAAATGGCCTGTTGTACACCATTTACATCCAATTCAGCAATAATCTCTGGGAGCTTTCGGTGCTCTTGTACATGAAAGGACAATAAATTGTTATAAGAAATTTGAAAGATGAAATTAAAAGCCTAAATAGCCATAACTCCTGTGTACATGCACACACACACACATTTGTTTGACTATATTAGTGAGGAACTGGTGATATTTTCTGTCCCCTAAAACTCGTCTGGTTCCTACAATACAGATGATTTCAGGTTTTATCTTCCTCTTGGGGACATTTGGTCTCCACAATGTACGCAAAACCTTCTACACACACACACACACAGCAAAAGACAAAATCGATAAAGCTGAAGTGTGTAATATGTGTGCCACTTATGGAACCAAAAGGAAGGGCAAAAATAATGATTTTCAGGATTTTTTGCAGGTCTTCCAAACACTCCTACCACCCCATTTCCATTATTTGGTCCCACTTCAAACTCTAAACTCTAAATTATACGGAAAATAGCTGTGTGACAACTCAAGCAATCACAGACACAGTGTTTACAGTCTTCAATAAGTCAACCTTAGGAATGGCTTACTTACAGTTCAGCACACTAAACTGCGACATAAAGTATTTTTAAAACTGAAAAAAACACACACTTTAAAAACATATAAAAAGATCAAAGTATTACACTCACAGAAGAAGCTGATAAACAACTACTGCACACTTGTTCAATCTAGAACCACATTTACAATGAATTTCAGATTCTCTAATGTATCACTGTCTCCCTTTAAATCAAGCAGAGCTCCTCAGAATCCTCAGGGAAAGAAGAAATTGAAGGAGAGAGAAAAGGTGTTAGAGATAGAGATCAAGAGAGGGAGGCGTAGAGATGAGAGATCAGAGAATGAGCATGTCAAACACCGCGGTGAACAATGGGGACTGGAAGAATAGGACACAGGGCAAAAGGTTACAGCGGTGGAAGGTTGGACATACTTTTCGGAAAAAAAATAACAAAAGCTGGCCTACAGATGACAATTATCAGTCAAGCATCCAATGACGCACACGCACACACACAAAGCATTTTAGAATTCAGCAGCAGATGATAAAAGACCTAAGTCATGAATAATCAATAATGCTCACCAGAGGCCTTCTCCTGTATTCATACAATCACAGCTAATCCTGCCAGTCCACAGAACACTGTGCTGGGCCACTCTATAAAGGTTAAACTTGTTTTATGAGTAATGAAATTCTGTCAGGAGCCTGATACTTTAATGCAGGCATGTATGTACAATGCATACTGAAATACACACCGATCGTGACTAGGAACGCAAAGGTAGATCTCGTTCATTTCAGGCAGCTGAAAAATTCTAAAAAAGAAACACCAAGATGCAAATAAAATTCACAGAATGTGCATAAAACAAGGTGGTGTGACATTGCGAATTAAATAGCTGAATTTTAATTGAAGCAGTAAATAAGATTCAGAATGGAAATTCATACTGTAAGGAAGTGCAATTACAATTAATTTTAAACACATAAAAATCATTTAAACTTATTTTTTGAAAGAAAAGGGAAGATGGCATGAAAATAGCGGGAGAAAGTATTTTTTTAAATATATTTTAACCATCCAAAAATTCAATTACACAGGTAAAGAAGTTATTATACAAAAGACATATCCACATATTTTCAAATACAAAAGCACACCATGTGTATACATATCAATCAGTAGAGTGAGAGGTATCTAACGTTGCCTGCTCCAATATTTGCTTATTTTCCAGAAACGGTATAAACAGATTCCAATTTTTATGGTAGTCCTTCAGTTTGCCCTTTATACTGTAGCTTATTCTTTCCAATGCAATATACTGTAATGTGACAGATCTTTCAACCAGTGATCAATGGATGGGCCTTCTATGTTCTTCCAGTAAAATGCTATAAAACTGTCATTTTAACTAGAAAAGCTCATTTGGCAATGCAAACTTTGAATGCTGGCTTGACAAAGTCTTGTTTGAAAAGTTTTACACAGTTTCATTGCTGTCATTCCAATTCAACTTTGCCTCAACAAGTCATGAATAATGAATGAGTTTAGAACACTGTGCTCTATGCTGAAGAAAAGGTTTTGTGTAAGGCACAGTAGGTGCAATTTATGACCCACTGGACTGGCTGTACTGTAACTTCATGCCAAAACACACACACACACACACACACACACAATACATCTTGAATCTGACAGGCCGACAAGCTCAAATTAGGGTGGAATTACAGGCTGTGGTATAATTTGTTATGTGCTGTCCACAAGTGTCACTCACACTGAAGACTGAAACACCTTAAGAAAATTACATAATTCGCAAGCTAGTGCATACAGACGACAAATTAAATTACACATATGCAACTGTAGCTATGTGGAGTAGACTGACTGCAAAATTCACCCATGCCAAAATCTGCTATAATCAAAACTTATTTTACTTGTCCATGAAATATAACACAGAACGTGCAGAATTATAAGTAAATGCATACACTAGCATTCAAAAGTTTCCGGTCGGTAAAAAAGAAAGTGAAAGAAGTCTCTGCATTTTTTTGATACAAAAATACAGTAAAACACTTATATTGTAAATATTTTACAGTATAAAAATAAGTTGTTTTCATATTCTAAAACATGAATTTTCAAATGCCATTACTCCAGTCTTCAGTGTCACATGATTGGACTGGAGTAATGGTTGCTGAAATTCAGCTGTCATAACAGGAATCAATTACATTTTAAAATATATTAAAATTAAAAACAGGTATTTCAAAATGTAACAATATTTCACATTAATGTTTTACTGCAATTGCGAAAAAAAAAATTAATGCAGCCTTTGTGAGCATAGGAGACTTCTTTTAAAAAAATATATACTACATAAAAAATATCCCTTGCCCATTGCAGTACAATGCACAACATGACTTCCATACAACGACTGCCTATAATATTACTGATCCCCTCTGTGCATAAAACATGGCTTGAGTTGAAAAGATTTGCCAAACCTGTCGGGAGGTAGACATGAGGTTGAAAGATAACTCGTCAGACCATAATACCTTTTCCATTGCCCAGGGCTCCAGGTTTTACGCTCAATACACCAGGTTATGTCTTTGTGTGTTGGCCTTAGAAACAAGAGGATTCGGAACAGCAGCCCTGCCATAAATCTGAGCTTTGTAAAGCTCATGACATGCAGTGTTCTTTTTTTTCTAGTGAAGAGGATTGAGGTTTGTGGTCATATTTGAGGAGCGACTTTTGTGCCACTTAGCAACTGTCCTGTGAAACATCCATCGACTCCTCTTGGGAAAGGCAAAAACTTTAAGTAAGGAATTCACTGCGCTTACTGACAGCACTGCTTATCTGCACACTCTGTCTGGGTTGTTTCAGTTCCTGCTTTAATAAAGAAATTACTAAGTAACAGCAAAACACTGAAAAAAATCTGAGCTGAGCACAGTCTGCATGGCATTTGGGTATTGTATGCAAGGCACAGCACTATATGAACACCTAGTGAAAGGGACAATTCACTCACAAATGTCAAAAACCCTTATTAATTTCTATTTTTAGTGAATTTTGCTGAATTTATGCTACATTTGAAAAACGGTTGCCCTTAACACATGAAATACTTTCAGTGTTTCTGTGACCGATGCTCTTGCAGTTCATTTATTGACTAATTTGCCTCTTTGGAATTCTGTTAGTTGCCTCCATTTGCTTTGAAACTAATATATCAAAGTGCTAATTGTCAAACCTCCAGCACAGTGTACTGCCAATATGAAATCAACTTTCCTTTGAAGCTGTGCTTGTAAGTGTGGTTATGTCAAGTTACTTCAAAGTTTAACATTTGATGTTTCTATAAATAGAAAAAAGTTCTCAACTATGCATAAAATGTGTGTGTGTTTCTTTAACAAAATAAACACGGGGGAACAACATGGGAATATAGTGCAATACGATGTGAATTTAAAGTCTCGAGTCAATCTGACAACATTAGAGTAACGGCTGAAGGAATAGGGCAGTGCTGACATGTGGATAGTAGTTCATCATGATTCAGAAGAGATTTTATTTTTGAGCTAACAGTATGCTAAAGAGGTGATGAGGAATCACATTTTCCTTGATCGTTTTGACATACAAGACATTGGTGTGCATAACATATGCTAATTTCAAAACTTAAAAAAATGTTAAAGAGGGTGTTTCTTAAAAGCAGAATTCTAATCCAGAAAGAGGGTGGAAAATTGGCACGAAAAACAAAATAATGACACTTTTAATGGTAGGGAATGCTTAAGGGGGAATACAATCAATTATAATATGACCCCTTTTAAATACAAAACTAAAATGCGTTTAATTTCACCGTTTCAATTCACATCAGCTCACACTGAATGAAAACACATTTAAATGAAATAGCAATCCAAGTTTTGCACGAGGGAAGCGATAGTGAAACTCTAATTTTGGCTCCAAAATGAGGTATGCATCTCCTGTCTTTCCGACCGCTGATCCGGCATCATGCTCCTGAGATGGTGGCGCGCGAGAAAAAAATTAAAAAAATAGAAAAGAAAGTAAAAAAAAAAGAGGTGAAATTCAGTGATCATCTCTCCATTAAATGTTTATGTTGTGGAACAAAGAGGAAAAGCTCATTAATGGTTAATCCATAATTCCCAAATGGAGGTCATACTACTCTAATGGGAGGCCTTAATGAGAACTCATTGCTGTTGAGTTGAAGGAGGTGACAGATGAAGGATGCTTGAGTTCATTTAAGGATTGAGAGAGCGGTGGGTAAAGCAAGTCTCAGCACATTAGAGTCATTTTGTGTTTTTTGAGGCAGCAAACAATGACTTTATTCTTCTGGACTGTGGTTTGAACGCCGGTTCTAACCAGACCAGAACTAAACAGCATGTACCAGCTTAAAAAAAAATAAAGACTTCTCAGCAGGGAAGCCCATTACCATCAGAGAGGAAAAAGGTTATTTAATTTGGGGCACATCTGATTCATCCATTTCTGAGATCATTAATCTATCAGTTCATTTTTGACAGATGCTTTAGATAAAAATCCATCAGGCTGCTTTCCTCACTGAAGTCTAAGCTACCATTGATGTCATGATGAATATTCTATGTTAAATCAAGGCTTTGTCATGTGAAGCACGCCAGTGATATTCTGAGTGGCGAGACAATGCCTTATAAAATAATAAAAGACTGAATCCCACTTACCAGCCTGTGTTGAACTCCACGTGGGCGTCAAAGAAGCCCACAACAGGAGCAGTGGCTGCATTCCAGCCGTGAATCCTGGCTCGTATGAGTCCCTCTCTCTTACTGTTCCTCACGATCTTCACCAGGCCGGGATATCGCTTGTTCACGGTATTGATCGCATATTGAACCTTCAGCCTCCGACTAGGGTCACGAGAAAAACAGGAGCATGTGAAGGGGGAAAGCCAAACCCTCCTCACAATCAATAACAGAGGATCTCCAAAAAAAAAAAAAAAAAAAAAAACTCGACATTTGTTTTTTTATTATATGAAGGTCACATTGTCTTGGAAACCCTTTTTTCATGCCACATTGTGCTTCTTTTGTTTTTGTTCCTTTTATGCATGGGTTTTATTGTGAAGGCATTGATTACAAATGGTTTTTGATCTTATAAATTCATCAAACACTATTGCAAAAATTATTGCATTTTAAAAATCATCTAATAATCTAAAAAAAAAAGAGTGAAATTAACCAAAAATCAAGCTTTAGCGTTAGTTCATTGCAGTCACGTGAGGCCTAGCTTGCATCAGCTGATCACATCTACCTATAGGAATATGACACCTGTCTAAGCATTCATATATAAGGTCCCTTAGTATTATTAGCAGTTTTTGCATTGCTCAATAGCTAATTACCTTCCTCCATCCCCAGCTCCTCCTTTCGACACAGTCAGGATTTAGCTTTCTGATATTCCTTGCTAATCAGACTCCTTTATCTTGAATAAAGTGTTACACTTAAATATCATTAAGTACATTAATGATATCTGCCTTGTTCTGTTCTGTTAACCCTGGGGGGGTTATTATTGCTGCTCTCCCTGCTCGTTCATGACAGGTTGCATGGATGGGCAGGGAGTTTTTTTCCCAGAACAGAACCATACCGCCAAACTAAACTTTATGCTAACTATCTATCATTTTGACGATAGTGGTCCTGACAGAATGTAAATAGTTGTGTTGCTTATATCTGTTTTTATGACAATTTTTAAGCGACAGCCGAAAACTCATCTCGTTCGTCATCCTAAAATAAAAAACAAAAAAATTGCTTTCTCTTTCCTTAATTCTACTCATTTCCTTAACTGTCTAGGCTTGTTCTAATAAAAAGCAATGGTGCCTCATTCATGACACTATGGTAATATTATCAGTAATTCTGATAATTTGCACGTAAAAAGACCTTCTCCGAAAATCTTCTTCTGCATCTCTCTGATTGCCCAACTCTTCCGTAAGCTTCCGCGATTGGATAGTTAAACATAGTGTATGTTATGAATTCCAGTCATTCTTGTGCAGCGCTGCATGTCACAATTTAGCTATAATCCCCGCTTATTAATTCGCAGCTCACACAAAATAGCTGTCCAGGAAACGGCAGATGAATATTCTGGTCTACTTTCTCAAGGTTGCCCCAGTAATTGCATAAATTCAAACAAAGACTAATCCCATATGACTAACAATCTCATATGTGCTCTAGTATGGCCATATGCATATTTCTCAGTTTTAAGATTTTACTAACTATAAAAAAAGCAGTACCAGTAATGATTGACTTCTGCGGCATTGTTGTAGTTGTTGTACAATAGGATGGTTGGTCGGCTATTTGTCCACCTCGATTCCTCTATTTACGGCTGGGTACATAGTGACAATGACGAGCGCTGCGTTTTACAGTTATCAACTCAGCTGCACAACCATTAAAAAAATAAAAAAAGAGGGCAAAGGCAGATGAAGTTGTAATTATTATGGGCAAGCAAATTCAGTGTCATCAGTTTGCCAAAAAGTAACACGAGAGCTTGTTTAACGCACACATTTATCAGCGTGGTAGGTAGTCAGGTGTACATTTCTTTATCGTACCAACTACTCATTTTGAAAATACGAACATTTTCATGAATTCGAAAGTTTGCATCAGAACGGCTTTACGAACGATTTACACAAAAAGTCGCTGCTTGTGTTTTACCCACATGATGAGGGCGACCAATGTCTGAAACTTTGTATCATGAGTCACCTTCCTGTGTTTATTGCGCTGTTAAGATGAATCGCTTGTTGTATTTCCTCAATTGTAAGTCGCTTTGGATAAAAGCACCTTCTAAATGAATAAATCTAATATAAATGAGATGAGAAATGAAATGTGATATTAAAAGAAAACAGAAAAAACCAAGACAAATACAAAGTAAAAATCTGATTCTTTTTATTTTGCGCTTTTTTTGTGTGTCATCCGGCTCCAAATTTGTTAAATTAAGCACTAAGTGTAAATATTCATTCATTTTGTATTTTTTTGGTTACATAAAATGCTAGCTATGAAATCTTTGCAAACAATTGAGATGTGATGCAAATGTCCCCCAAACAAGACAAAACATTATATTGCAATACAGTTATATGCACAGTGAGAGTGTGAAAAGCATGTTTTATGGCTAAAATCTGAAGAAACACCCCTGTAACACCCCTTTCCATTGCACAAATGCTCTTAATAGCGGAAAAGATTCTATAGATTTTTAAAAATGTTTTTTACACTTACAAAAAAAAGGTTATTTTAAGAACGGTTTACTTAAAGGTTCTTTGTGGAACCAAAAATCGTTCTTCTATGGCATCGCTGGGGACAAAAACATTATTAAATATAGCTGCAAGCAGCAATTAAGGGGCCAAGCACTCCAGAGGCAAATTGAGAAGCTAAGAATGGCATGGAGCATCAGACCAAATGCAACAATGAATAATAAATGCAATTTTAGGATGATTGTAATTGAAATGGCTGAAAAATCATAAATACAACCACTAGTAATATGATTTATTGGCTTATCACTTTTGACCAATAGGTGGCGCTGTAATCAAATAATGTAGTGAATAGGTCAGTGGGAGTTGCCAACTGCAGCTTTACAAGTTTGGTGTCAAACTGTCCAATATTTGCAGAGCACAAGGGTCCTCAATGGCAGTTTGCACTAGCCTAAAATTTGTAGTAGTCCGGCTGTACAAAAACGGAATTCGTTTATGCGACAACGAAAATCCTTACCTCTTTGTCAGGCACTAAAACAGTCTGAAGATAATCTGACTTGATTTTTGTGAAAATCGGACCAACGGTCTATGAGGAGTTTGAAAAAGTAGGTTTTCAACATTAATCAAAATGGCGGACAGGAAGTTCAGGTTACTCTGGCATATTTGGTATCTATGTTGTAGGTATAAGCCAAGGAATATTTTGATATCAGTTTCGTTGTAATAGGCTAATGCAAAAAAAGTTATTAGCATTTTTATAATTATTAATGGTTAATGAATGGTTTATAACTCTTGACCAATAGGTGGCGCTGTTACCAAAATAATGTAGCATGGTCAGTGTGAGGTGACAAATGCACTTACAAAGTTTAGTGTCAATATGTCAAATATTTGCAGAGATACAGCCTCAGATGCAGCTTGGCAAAAATACATTTTGGTCATCGTTCTAGGTGCGAAATTCGTTGATGCGCTAAACGAAAACCGTTTTGTATATCGACACGAAATCCATAACATTTTCCCAGCTTGGTCTGAAGATGATCCGAGTCAAATTTGGTGAAAATTAGACCAAAGGTTTAGGAGGAGTTCAAAAAAGTAGGTTTTCAATATGAATCAAAATGGCGGACAGGAAGTTTAGCCAATTATGGCAAAATTGGTATCGCTGATCTCGGCATGATCTAAGGAATCTATCAACATAAGTCTGATTACAATAGCCCAAATTTTTCAAACGTTATTAGCATTTATGTAAATTGCTTAATAACTTTTGACCACAAGGTGGTCCTAACAAAATAGAACCTCAAAATGTTTGTGTAGCTATCCTTGGCAAACGGGCCGACGATGCATATACCGATTATCGTAATAACAAAGTCTAAGTCGTTCTTAACTTTGAATTTTTTGACTTAAATTCAAAATGGTCTGACGGCCCTAAATTGTGGCTGACGATGGGTAAAATAATTGGGTAGGGATCCTACTCGGCATGATGACCGAATCTAAAGAGCGCGCGGTTCTGTGATTTTTGCTCAACCATTCAGAAGTTCTACAGCAAAATATACCACTAGGTGGCCCTGTGCCGAAACACTGTCTAGGTAGTCTGCAACGCAGCTCGTTATAGACAACAGCACCGAGTTTGTCTGCATACGGCCCTCGTTGCGGAGATATAGCCTCACCTCCATTTTTCGTAGAATTCCTTCGTGCGTTATTCGAGAATGGTTGGACAAATCAACTTGAATTCCATAACTTTTGCCAGCATAGTCTGAAGATGATCCGAGTCAAATTTAGTGAAAATTGGAATAACGGTCTAGGAGGAGTTCGAAAAAGTAGTTTTACAACAATTAAGAAAAAAATAGCGAAAAAACGCTGCAAAAAAAAGCTTGCGATTTTGAATTGTGTGTGCATAATCGACTCAGCATGAGCCAAGTATTCACAGGAAAAAAATTTCCATGTGTGCCTTACGGTTCAAAAGTATTGTCTATACTAAATATGGGCAACTTTTGACAATGTGGCGGCTAGAGAGTTGGAGTGGTTAATGTTGAGACTGTCCTCTATCAGTGTGCCAGATTTCACAACTTTCCCGCAAGCGGTTCTATGGGCTGCCATAGACTTGCGGCGGAAGCAGAATAATAATAAGAAGAAACGGAACAAAAACAATAAGTGACTACGCACCTTCGGTGCTTGTCCCCTAAAAAACTTTTAGAACCTTTATTTTTTAAGAAGGGTATCGCCGCTTGTCGCCTCATGTTTTGACGAAAAAGCATTCAGGTTCAAGTAAGAAGCTTGAGTTGAATTCTATACGATAAACTTAATAGCATAAATGAAAAATTAAGGTTTTCATGGCACTATAGATGACATGGTAAATAAATCTGCCTGAATCTCCCCACTCCTTTAGTCTCTCAGAGTTAGCTATCGGTCCTCATTCAATAAGAACTCTGGGAGGTAAACAAATGGAGTGCAAGGAGAACACGCACACACTCAGAGAGACGAACACACACATACACACACTCAAGGAAGATAGATGAGTGTTTGGGCTCTTTCCTGCAGGTTGCTGAGTGCTCTAGTTTCTATGGGGAGAGGAATAAGGAGGAACAGAGCACTCTTTAAGGCACTGATGCACACATCTACCTCCCCTCTCATTCATCAGCTTAGAAGAACGATTAACATTTCAGTGTGTCGGTGCAATGGAAAACCCTGGCACTGGATTTAATCACCCAAGAATATGATTAAAAATTATTTTACATAAAAGGTGAGATGTTTTTATGTTTACCCATAAAGATTCATAGTCCACATACATACTGTAAAGTTTCAGGAGTGACACCTGCATTTAAATACTAAACCACCATCAACAGAGCTGTCATGTTTTATGTTTGGAAGGCTACCTCACAGAGTGCGCTTGAAGGGTTGCCATGTCCACTTATTATAAACGATGCTTATCAAACGCCTTTGGGCTTGTTATTTATTGCAACATTATAGACCATAGAACAAGTATGACCATTTATTTTAACATTATATCTGCACTTTTCCCCCTAAATTGCCATTGTGTTCTGAAAAAAATCTCATTCTCATTACTATTATAAGCAAATATTATAAATATAAATGCAATTTAGTAAAATTAATATTACAATGATGTATACTGATTAGAGCCCGACCGATATGGGTTTTTTGGGGGCCGATGCCGATACTGATATTAGGGAGTAAAAAAAGACAGATACCGATATATCGGCTGATATTCTTTATGTGTAGGCTATGTTATAGTATAGTCAAAAGTTTGGACATGTGTGCCATGATGCGCAGATCAGCTCTAGACTCTAATGTCACTGAATCTGCTGTTAAAAATTAACCATCCATTCATCATATCATCATGAAAAACTAAGAATTAGAATCATTGTAATGTGACGATCAAATATAGGTGTGGGTGGCGGGCGGATAATTTTAACCAGTGGACTCGGGTGAAGTTTGAGCTCATCCGCTTCATAGGGACTGGCTACATTAACGAGACCTGGGTCCGCCAGTATCAAGTCAATGGATGGGGCGCGGCTCTGGCTGGGAGCAAAGCTAAGTGAATTATAGCCACTTCAGCAAGCATTTAACCTGTCGTTTTATATGTTCTGTAAAAAAATGTATATATATTCATATCGGCGGCATATCGGCGGCGTATTCGCCGATACCGATATATCGGCGACAGGCTCATATCGGCCGATAATATTGGCTAAACGATATATCGGTCGGGCTCTAATACTGGTATATACACATAATACACACAAAATACTGTCTTCTAACAGGCTCTCATCACAGTACACACACATTTTTTTAATTACTCAACTTAATTTTGTTTCTTGTTTTTGATTTTGGGGTGAAATGTAATTTTTTGAGAAACATTTCTTAAGCATTTTCCTGAAAGTCCAATAAAAGTGTCTACTAAATTAATAAATATAATGTGAAAGTACAGTACATAAATATGTTAATAAATTATATTCACGCTGACTGCTTTTAATGTCAGCTCTGCTCCAGTTATTATAACATGACCATATCAGGGTGGGCACAAAACGCAATTCTGTTCGAACAGCGTGCACACACAGCACTATCGACAGCACACGACACAATGTGTCTGTTAGAAGTTTATACTAGGATTTCATCTCTGGTGAAAAAATCAATAACCAAAAAACATTCTGAATGAGATTGAAATTAAGAATCATGAGGCAGAAATATTTTATAATCATTCACCAATCAATGACGAAGAAATATCCATCCATCATACTGTGAATAGAACAGCAGAAATAAGTTCTGGAACACAGCAGATCAAAATTGAGCATTATGAAAATATTTGAAATGCAAAGAAAGCCATTTTCCTCATGGATGCTCATGTATGTGTGTGCCATTGGGCTTCAGTAAAACAGGGATCATCCACAAATTAAAAAAAAAAAAATTCAATTTGTGTTCCATAGAATTAAAAGAAGAAAGTGTCGAATGGTTTTGGAACAACATGGTAAGTAAATAATGATAACATTATTATTTTGTGACGAACACAAATTTTATCCACAGAATTTGGCCTAACGTATGAGGATTTAAATTGTGTAGCTTGCTATATACAGCCAGATGTCATTTACTAGCTGGAGTCTCAAATAAAAGAACATCCTTGAAAAGTATTAAACAAACTCTTCATCTAAAGGGCCTACATTTCTTTTCATTTGGACTGAAACCCATTATTATCTGTTTACAAGCGACGTCTAAATGAATTGAATTTCAAGGGTGCAATACCACTCCGTGTCTGATGAGATGAGAAAAATAGACACGGGGGGGAAAGGGGGAAAAAGCGAGTCCGCTTAATATATGCATCAAGGTGAGAATGAATGTGCTTAGTTAACTGCCTGTGTAAGGCAGGGACTTGCAGTGCCTGAGATTATCCAAAGCGCGAATGGTGAGCAGATTACAGGGATGATGGAGGGACTAGAAAGGAGGATCAAATTAACCTTATTGGGCTTCATTGAAAAGTGTAACACTAGAACTGGTGCACCTCTAATTAAAGCGTCTTCATAATGGACATAAAACAGAAGACTAGAGAGACAGAAACAAACACGCTCGCTAAGGTCAATTCTTATTCAAGTGGTGATTGCCGCCTGTCTCTCCAAGCCGTTTTTTGGGTGGCGAGCGCTAAAACCGGGCGGAGACGACAAGCTTATCAGCGCAGAAGAAAAGGTCATAGTAGCGAACTCTTTGGTCATGTTAACAGTTTAATGTCAGGCTGGAAGAAGCTGATGCTCAGCAGGAAATTAGCATAGAACTTTAGAACGGTCCGCGCCACAGATCCAGAGAATCTGAGGCGTGTGAGATAACAGCAAATTGGGAGATATGCGGTTTCTGGCGTCATCTGTTCTCCACAACGGCTCTCATCCTCATGTGGGTACCATCCTTCTTTTTTTTTGCAAACATAGATTGAGAATTCCTGTCTTTTGTAAATTGATTCAAGTATACGCTAAAAGGGTCATTTTAAGCAACATTCACTGGAATATGGAAATGTATCATTTTATGATGATGCCTAATTAATACATTTCAAAAGTTTGGAATCTAAGAATTTTTTTGCTGGTTATTATTTAAATTTTAAAAGATCCTTTCCAAGGCTGTGCATTTATTTGCTTCAGAAAATACAGTAAAAACTGAAATTTATGATCTTGAAAATAACATTTTTTTCTCATCTTTCAGTGTCACGTGATCCTTCATAAATTATTCAAATATGCTGATTTGGTGCTCAATTACTAATAACGTTTTGTATTATCAATGTTAAAAAACATTTGGCAGCTTAATATATTTGTGTCAAACCATGATAATATTCATAGGGTTCTTTGACAAAGAGAAAGTTAAAAAGAACACCATTTATTTGAAATAAAAACATTATAACATTATGAATAAATAGCAATTAATAAAAATACTAAATGTAGTTATAAAAATGTTGTTTTTGATTCTAATAATATTTTACTACTATAATACTACTGTTTTTACTGTATTTTTGATGAAATCCTTTATTTCGTAAAGGCTAAAAATAGAGTGCAACGATTTCCAGAAACTCTATTCAATCGAGGACTCAGAGAACTACTGAAAATCAGAGAAAATGTTTTTAAAAAGTTTAATTGTGATCAGAAGAAGAACCAATTCACTAAAATGAATTCCACATAGTACTTCAGAGAGTGGCCCTGTGTCAAATGGCACACTCGATGCGGACTTGCGGTCTCATGGCCTTCGTTCACGCGTGTCCATGAGGTCCACGAGCCTGTAGGGTATCCCATTTATCATTTTATGATTCAGAAGGTTGCTCATGAGCGCCCTCTTTGCAGCCTCTATGTGCCCTCAATCCCGAGCCAAACCTGCACTCACATGAACAAAACCCAACAGTGATGAAGTGGGTTCTAGAAGAGAGAATGGTTCATTATTGCTCCACCTTGCTTGGTTTTAAGGCTGTATGCAATAAATAACGTGACACAGAAAACATATTTTTATGTGACACCAAAAAAATAGTTCATTACCGAAAAAAGCTAAACTATTTTGAGAACAGCTGAGCTGCTGCTGTCACACTAATGAAAAATGTTCAGTTAGAAGCATCACTACTTTTAGTTAGTCCGATACTTCGGAGCAGTTTGACCAGATTAAAACGACTGCACAACATACAGCGTCAGTGGGAACTGTAAATAATGTCTCAAAGAAAAATGAACATCTGTCTTGCCTTTTAAAGCTTATTTATAAACCTTGAGTTGTGTGCAAGAGTACACACCTAAAGGTTTACTCTTGCTGTGTTTGTTTCTTGCTGTTTATTTTTCCTCTTTTTGTTAGTCTTTAAGTGCAGTCTCTAACCAAGCAACAAAAATGTTTGTTTGCTCAGACAAAACACAGACTGTTACGGCATACCAAAACAGGTTAGTCATACTTTATCTGAGGATGCCGTGCTGTGTTTATTCATTTTATGTACACTTTCTTTATAAAGGCTTTTACGTCTGGAGCAACAAGAGAAACCGGTAAGCAGCTGTATTGGTTTCAGTGAAAACAAAGCAATAAATCATTCATGAAAACATAAAGGGATGCGTCCTTACCGCTGTCACTGTTGTCGTCCACCAGTATGATTTCTTTGAGCAGGTGTGCCGGGGTATGGTTGACCACGCTGTGTACAGACCGCAGGATGACAGACAGAGCTTCATTCACAAAGATGAAGACGACAGAGATCTGGGGAAGGTCATCAGAGTAGGTCAGCTGCTTACACCTGGACAGAAAACAGACATCAGTGTATCAGTTTGCAGCTTTATAGTCAAAACATTTAATATAGGAAAATAACAACAGACCATAATCATTTTTGTGGTATATTATGCAGGTTTTATTGTGTATGTCTCTACTTTTTTATTTGTATCATTATTATTTATAAATAATATTACTATTTTATTGTATAAATAATAATAAAAAAGAAAGTCTCAACCTTGAAACTATTTCAAGATAACCACTTTCCCCACCACCATTTTTTTTTTTAAGTTGCCAGTCACCGCCAGCATTTTTGATCATTTTCAGAAATATCATAACATGCAATACATCAACAGAGTCTCTGCTTTAAAAAAAACAGTTGTATAGCTTAATGCATTCTTTCTTATCAACACATGAATATAGGCAATTTCATACATTTTGGCTAAAAAGCTGAGAAAAGCATTTTTGTCAAAGACTACATCCAGATCGGATTCAGAGACCAGATTCAGATGACCAAAACATAGACGGAGTAGATCGCTTCTATCAACCCTGTACAGATTCCTGGGTCGACAATTAATTTGGTAATGTTCGGCAGTTTTGATTTATATTCTGTTTAAAGTTTGATGATCATGATATTTGATATCATGATATTAGCTTGTTTCTGCTTATTCTTCACCGTGCATTGATTCAGAGTTTCCGTACTCTTTCTGAAGATGTGTAATAGCGCACACTACCATATAACAATGATCACATGGAAAGCCAGAAAATTCGGTCAATGGCAGAGAAAGAGTTAAAAATTAAATGCAATGCAAATGCCAAAATGAAAAATGCCACACATAAAGGGAGAGGCATCATCTTTCTCCACACTGTGAGCAGGACTTGAATATGTTTACTAACTTGTTATCACAGCTCCAGTCATAACCATATTTCATGATATGACATAAAGCCCGTTCACACCGAGGACAATAACGGCAAAGATCACAGAGACATTCTGTTTATTATAAGCACAGGATGCACAAATGCTAGAGCTCTTTAAAGCAGGATGGATTCTGATTGGCTGTCAATTTGTTTATCAGCTAGAAACAAATGTTGAAAGTGATTCCAACAATATTGTTCCTCTGTGTCATTACAGTTGTGTTGTGGATGCTGCACTTAAATATTTTTTTTTAAAGAATGATTATTAAAACTATATCCTGTTATCGTTAGTTATCGTCCATGTTATGAATGGGCCTTTGTAATCTTTTCTGAGAAAAGTCAGATTTTGTTGAAGCACCATTCTGGATTACTCTCAACTGCATGCATTGCATGAATATATTTATTTTATAGAGGTATTATATTATAGCCGGAATGATGCTCTGGATGAGATGACAATTCTGGTGCAAAGCTACAGTATATTAGAAACATAAAGCATTTCATTACATTTAGGACCCCTAGAGGAGTTCCTATATTAGTACAAGACAACTAAAATACAACCTGACGTCTCAAAGCTAAAGATTGGTTGTCTTGCCACTAATAAATGTGTGCATATTTACTGTGTTGCACAAAACCTGACAAGCCACTAAAACCCTAAATTCATTCCCAGATTTACTCCTCTTCTTGTGGGGAAAATTGAGGCATGCCAACATAGCCTTTATTGCACATTGTAAATGCTGACTGGTTACTATGGCAACCATAAATTCTTGATCAACATCTCACTGTGAAATCCCTCCCTCGGCCGTCCAAAGCTCTGGGAAAACAGCATGAGGCTCCTGCCCGTATGGACTTACTCTCAGCTCTTTTAATATGGCTGAGGATTATAGGGCTCAGGAATAGGTTATATTTCATAAAATACGATTACAGAGACTAGGTTTGGCATTTAGCAGATTAAAATTCTCTAGGCAATCACATTACTGAGTTGTCTGCTCACAAAAAGGTATACTCAACAAATAAGTAATCAAATTATATACAACCACGAGAATAAAAGTACATATGTGCATCAATATTGCATAAAAAACTCATTTTAAGCTGGAGAATGAACCTGTTACAGTATATACAATTGTGACAGAATTGTAACTATTTTTTATTGAAGGAGCAAAAACAGACACTCCTATTTGTTTAAAATGTAAGTTACTAACTTCTTGTTTGTTGAACTACTCTTTAAAAGCAATATCACGTTTTTAATGGAGCTGATATTTAGGGAAAATGGCAATTGTGCTTGTGTGATAATGCTTTAACTATAACATATGTTGCAAAATATAAAAATCAGAAACCTATTACTGGAACATTTTTACCCCATAGCTTGAATTTTGAGGACATTTTTGTCATTTTATGGGCATTTTTGCCTCAATCTCCCATTGATTTCAGACCCAGCATGGTGTGCTTCAATCAAAAAAACCAGACTAATCCCAATTTGAGGATGAAAACACGTTAGTAAGAACACATTACAGTTCAATTCCTTAAATAAGGTTTACTGATTTTAAATGTATTAATTTCATCATATAAAGAATGTGCTGCGTTTACAAAAAGAGGGTGCTGTAGCCCTGTTACAAAGCAAAAAAAAAAAAACCCTCTTGAATACAATAGATACAGATAACATGTTTATTTACTTACATAAAAATATGTATGATCCCTTTATATATTTATATTAAGGGTTAAATGGATCCGTAGTTGATCCTGGCCCCACGGTTTGACATGCATGTGATTCGCGGATTAACTGCAAAATGTAGCCATCATAGAGTGAACGTTTATTTTAGTTATTTATTTATTAGCAGAACTATCTGTATACTGTATATAAAGCATTCAGTACACTGATAGCATTCAGTCTTACCCAATAATGAGGACCTTTTTCATTCATACTGCAAAACAACAGTTACTGATTACAGATGACTAATGGTCCACTAAAATAATGACTGTGGCAATTTATGCATGGACATTACCTTCATTATAATCTCCATAAATTATTTTCTGTAACGATTTGAGGAGAGAAGGTAATTGTGCCTAGTCTAACACAATCATACTATCCCGCTAACACAAATACTAGCTGTTTATGCTGAATCCTGAATATGGTAATGCCTTTTTTGGAATAACAAGCATAAAATCCCTATCTGATAGATATCACTGAAATACTGTAGGTGTCCTGAGAAATCACACAAGTCTCTGTTTTAGCCCAAGGCTCTGTAAACAGCAAAAAGCATCTGAATGTGGTGTGTTATAGCCCATCAGAAATCCTAGAGTCGTGCCTTTGCCTGTCAGTCACACTACGCACTGGGGTTTGCTGCATTGTCTTTGAAGGACGGAGATTTGGAGAGGAGGGATACGGTTGAAGGGATGGGAGGCGGTCTAATTCAATGGCACAGTCTAAAATAGAGAAGTTAGCAAGATGCCTATTAGGCTAACATTGTTTACAGCAGCTATAAATTGTCCTCTATAGTTGGGTAACATCTAAGGACCTTAATCAGCAGAATGAGTCCAGTGTAAATCGATGTAAAAAACATTCTTACATAAAATGCTAGCTTCAGTGCAACAGTCTATGCAAGAATGGATTTATGGGTTTCATCATGAATAAGGCCAAATGAGACCATCAAAAACGTTTGAATTATATAAAAATATACAGACAATCAAGTCTAAAAAGGACAAATCTAAAAAAAAAAAAAATGACTTTTTTCCCCCTCTCGGACATGGATAATGTTCATTGAGCCCCCTTCTGCCAGTCAATAATATTTAATGGCTCTATTCCCCTCAGTGAAAATCCCCTCCTCAGCCAATCTGGAGCAAGAGCTTTCCCTGTGTGAATGCACAGTACAGTACACACTTGCACCCACACACTCACATGTGTGAAAGAGCCACATACTGTAGTCTTTGTGAGTCATAACGGTGATGTTTAGTGTTTTAACTGCAGGTGGAGAACAGTCAGCCTGAAATGATGCAACACTACCAAAACACAATGCACATTAGGTGTTAAAAAACGTTTTCAAATCCCAGCTTGAGCTATAAAAGTACATGCAAAGTGCACTAAGTAAAATAAACAAAAATACACCTCTAAAACGGCTAAAATCAATTAAACTAATAAAAAAATCTATTAAACTAAAACTGATGTAAACAGTGATGATTATACTTCACCTTAAATTACATTTGCTCATTTAGCAGGCACTTTTATCCAAACTACAGTCTAAAGAAAAGTCTAACTATATCCAATTGATCAATTCTAGGACTAAATCGTGGGCAATAGGGCATGGGGAAAAAAAGAAAACAAGCATATTTATGGAGCATTGCTTATGTCAGCTAGACTGTGCTAAAGCAAGCATGAAGCTATGGCTAACATCCAGTGCATAAAAACAAAATATTATGATAGTTTTAACAGTGACAGCTGTGCAAATATCATTCAAAGCTATTTATAACAGTCCTCTAATACCGTGCGGTTCTGCAGCCATAGCAGCATAAGGAAGGTTTGATTGATCAGGCCATTAAACCATTTTTTCTTTGCTTCCCAGCAGGTTGCTGTTTTTCCAATCCCTTCTTTTTTTCTTCCTCAACTGCTCATGCAAAGCACCATGAATACAAAGCTGACGTCACCAGCAGTATTTTTCCACAAAATGTGCATGAATACATCAAATAAATCCAAGTAAATCCTTCTACGCGTTATCACAGGAGCATTCCGGTAAAACAGCCAAAAAAACAATGCAACGTCACGTCAACACTTTTTAATCTTTGACTTGTTTGAGTAATATTTATAAACATTCAAAAAGATAATTTTACCTTAGAAGCTTTAACCTAGTAAAAAAAAGAAAAAGTAATATATTTAAAATCCATTTATTTCATACCAAGTAAAGTTCAAATCTATTAACATATTTACTGACATATCACTCAAGACTGATATAAAAATTGTAAACTTTATTTGGAGTATTATTTGAGTAGTATTTGGTACTACTTGTGCATTTCTTAAGCCTAAAACGTGCTTTAATGTCACTATTGATGAGGATTGTATGATCTTTGAATACTATCGGTCTTTATATTTAAAGTGTACCTGAAGTATACTTGCAATAGTTCCACTTCAGCACAATCAAATGTGTTTCAGTATGTCTTTAGTTGCACTACTTGTGCATAATTAAGTGCATTAAGCACAAAATTAACTGTTCAAATTTAGCGGATACCAGTTTAATATACCAAAAGTACTAATACAGGGTATTTTGTATTAAGTACTTAAATATGAAAATGTATTTGTAGTATACTTAGCATGAAATAAATCTACAGTATTTTAAATACATTTTAGTATATTTATTTTTTCACTAAGGTGATTTGTTTCTTTTTTTCTATTTTTGATTACACATTTTCACATTAACAAAAAATTACACAAGAATTAAAAATGTATACAAGCATATAATATTACATTATTTTACACATACAACACATAGATATAAATCAGCATATTAGAATGATTTCTGAAGGATTATGTGACACTAAAAACTGGAGTAATGGCTGCTTTGCCAACAAAGGAATAAATTACATTTTAAAATATATTCAAACAGAACACAGTTTTTTAAAATTGTAGTAATATTTCACAAAAATGGGGTTGAGAGACATCTCATATGATTGTAAGCGTGTGGGTGTCAGTAGTAATAGTAAAGCAATATATAAATGCCTATTCATTCATTCTTACTGCATTTTTGATTAAATAAATCCAGTCCAGAGCATAAGAGACTCTGTAAGTACAATCATTTCCACTACGATACAAAATTATTATTTAATCCCCTCTAACAACTATTATGGAATAGTATATTCATTACAGTGCTTATGTACATAATTGGCGCCGACGCTGATGGCTGCCTCCGTGGCGGCTCCGCAGGAGTTTTTTATGTTTTTGTTCGTTTGTCTGTCCTTTAGTTATATCACTGCAACAGTTTCACAGAGCGAATGTGGACATCGGAGTACACACACACGATATTTCACCGGTGGTTTTCAACTATCGGAGTTTTGCTGAACTTTGTAGTTGGCGGAGCAGCGGCGCTGATCAGGCGCTTCAGGACGCGCAGACGGGGGAAGCGAGCCGGCGCGCTCGTGAAGCTCAGACAGCGCGGATTCAGAACGCCGTTGCCTAGCATTCATCTGGCGAACCTCCGCTCTCTACCCAACAAAACAGACGAACTCCTTCTGCTCTCCCGGACAAATAAGGATTTTTCAAACTCTGCTGCTTTGTGTTTCACGGAAACCTGGCTGAAAGAAGCCATTCCGGACAGCGCGTTGAGTCTCACGGGCTTTCAGCTGTTCAGAGCAGACCACGACGCAGAATCAATGGGGAAATAACATGGCGGCGGGACATGCTTTTACATCAAAGAGAGGTGGTGTACAGATGTAACTGTGTTAAAGAAGATGTGCTGTTCAGATCTAGAAGTGCTCTTCATTAACTGCAAGCCGTTCTACTCGCCGCGGGAGTTTTGCTCGTTCATTCTCATCAGTGTCTACATTCCTCCGCAAGCGCACGTGAGCTCCGCTTTACAACAACTCGCTGATCTGATCACAGACACAGAACAACAACACCCGGACTCTGTTTAATCATTCTCGGGGACTTTAATAAAGCCAATCTATCCCGTGAACTGCCAAAATACAGACAGCACATCACATGTCCCCCCAGAGACAGTAATATATTGGATCACAGTTACACCACAATAAAGAATGCATATAACTCTGTCCCACGAGCAGCTTTGGGGATCTCTGATCACTGCTTGGTTCATCTTAAACCGACCTACAGGAAGAAACTGAAATCAGCTAAACCTGTAAAAAGATGGACTAATGAAGCAAAGCAGGATCTACAAGCCTGTTTTGACCTCACTGATTGCAGTGTTTTTGAAGCTGCTGACACCGATCTGGACGAGCTCACAGAGACTGAAACATCTTATATCAGTTTCTGTGAAGACATGTGAATTCCTACCAGGACTCATTTAACCTACAACAATGACAAACCAGGGTTCACTGCAAAACTCAGACAGCTCAAATCAGGCCAAATAAGATGCTTACAGGAATGGGGACAAAGTCTTGTATAAACAGGCTAAATACACACTGGAAAAGGAGCTCAGAGTGGCAAAGAGGAATTATTCTGAAAAAAAAGGATTCAATTCTCTTCCAGTGACTCGGCATCAGTGTTGAAAAGTCTAAAAGAAATCACCAACTACAAGACACCATCCCCAGCACTGTGGAGAATCAACAACATTCAACGATCTGAATGAGTTCTACTGCAGGTTTCAAAAGACACCACAAACGGCATGAACATCTCTCCACACAACCTTCAACACCTCCTGCAACCCCCCTCTCTCCCACACCTGCAATTCAGATTAGTGAAGACGAGGTGCGCCAGGTCTTCGGAAGCAGAAAAGGAAAAAAGCACCAGGCCAAGATTGTGTTACACCAGCCTGTCTGAAATCCTGTGCTGACCAGATGGCCCCCATCTTCACACTGATCTTCCACAGATCACTGGAGCTGTGCAAAGTCACTGCCTGCTTCAAACACTCCACCATCATCCCAGTCCCAAAGAAACCCAAAATTACTGGAATTAATGACTACAGACCTGTGGCTCTAACATCTGTGGTCATGAAGTCTTTTGAAAAACTGGTGCTGGCCCACCTGAAGGGCATCACTGGACCCTTGCTGGATCCTCATCAGTTTGCCTACAGAGCAAACAGGTCTGTGGACGATGCAGGAAACATGGGACTGCATTATGTTCTGCAACATCTAGACAGACCAGGGACTTATGTGAGGATCCTGTTCGTGGACTTCAGCTCGGCCTTTAACACTATCATCCCAAACCTCCTCCTGCCCAAACTATCTCAGCTCTCCGTGCCCACCTCCGTCTGTCAATGGATCAACAGCTTCCTGACAGACAGACAGCAGCTAGTGAGGCTGGGAAAATACAAATCCAGCACCCGTACAATCAGCACTGGAGCTCCCCAGGGTTGTGTTCTCTCCCCACTGCTATTCTCCCCCTACACAGATGACTGCACCTCTAAAGACCCCTCTATCAAGCTCCTAAAGTTTGCAGATGACACCACACTCATCGGCCTCATTCAGGACAGTGACGAGTCTGCTTACAGACAAGAGTTTGAGCAGCTGGCTGTCTGGTGCAGTCTCAACAACCTGGAGCTCAACACGCTCAAAAGTGTGGAGATGACCGTGGAATTCAGGAGAATCCCCCCTGCACTCCCCCCACTCACCATCATGGACAGCACTGTGACTGCAGTGGAGTCATTCAGGTTCCTGCGCACCACAATCTCTCAGGACCTGAAGAAGTGGGATAATCACATTGAGTCCATTGTTAAAAAAGGCCCAGCAGGGGTTGTACATCCTTCGCCAGCTGAGGAAATTCAACCTGCCACAGAAGCTGCTGAAACAGTTCTACTCCGCCATAATTGAATCCATCCTCTGCACTTCAATAACAGTCTGGTTCAGCTCAGCTACAAAATCTGACCTCAGAAGAAGACTTCAGAGAGTAGTCCGGACTGCTGAGCGAATCATTGGTACAACCCTCCCTTCTCTCCAAGAACGGTACTTATCCAGAGTGAGCAAAAGGGACTGGCAAAATCACTCTGGACCCCTCACATCCAGCACACTCCCTCTTTGAACTGTTGCCATCTGGTCGACGCTACAGAGCTCTGAGCACCAGAACGACCAGACACAGGAACAGTTTCTCCCTCAGGCAATCCATCTCATGAACACTTGACAATAACCATGGAACACACTATTTATTCACTCATACACTAATTTATCTAACACACATACTCAGTCTAAATTTCAATTTGCACATAATATACAGTACCTATACATACAAAAAAACTACTTATATATAGATACTTGTAAATTACCTGCAACACAATTGTCAATATAGTTTCTATTCCTCATCTCCTTGTTCTAGTTGTATATTTATTATCTGTGTTTTTTTGTTTTGTCACTGTCATTCTGTTACACTGTGTAGCTTCTGTCATGAAAACAAATTCCTAGTATGTGTAAAAATACCTGGCAATAAAGCTCATTCTGCTTGATTTTGATTCTGATCTTATCAAATCAAAAGAACTGTAAGCTCATGTAGAGATGTTTTTCCCATACACACAGTGTGTGCCGGCTATTCATTTAGCTTCACGACCATAAGTAATTTTACACTTTTATTGCTCTAGTTACTACCTGCAATCTAGGCCATTGCTCAAATCTGAATTTGTACGGCTAGACAGGGGCAGGCAGCTACAGGCTGTAGCAGGATGAGAGATGGACTCATCCGTGTGAAATAGAGCCAAAGCTGGCTGTCCAGATATCATAATTTGACCTGGAACAAAGCTTGACAGAAACAGACACTCAGATTAAGATGTATTCCTATCTCTCTCTCGCTCTTCTCTCTCCGGCTCTCCCTGAATCATTTCTCTCTATAAGACTTCACATTAACCTCTAACACTGCCTCTGCATTCTGGTTTCAGTCTAGAAGCAACTTGCTGATTGCGATCATATATACCTCTGCTAAAAAAATCATAACTTGGCTTGTCACTTCACCATGTTTTCAATGAAAACATCTCATCGCTACAAGAAGGAGTGTTGATAGATCTCAACACCCTTTTGATCTCATTCCCACTAAATAAAGGCTCACAAAAAACAATCCATCTATTCTTTTATATACAGTATGTCGACTCGAAACGTAAACACTTTCCTGATGCCAATTCATTTCATTCACTTGTGAATGTTCAATCTCCTTGCATACAGTTTCCTCCTCCATCCCTCCAGTCAATAATAAAATGGCTTCTTGTTGTAGTTATATCGATTTGTTTTCTTCGCTTGGTGGTAAATTAATTTGCATCAATTACTTTGAGCTAAGGTCAGCTTGACCTTTTTAAGAGACTACTTTTCTTGTGGCTGCATAAAAATATGCTGCCTTTGTTTGAGAAAGCACATCAATTAGGCCTTCGACCAGAGAGAGTGAAGAAGCAAGTATCCCGGAGATCTGCAATTAAACATGCATTAAAGAGAAACGGCTGAAAAAAGGAGAAAAAGACCCAAAGACCTTTGGGAATGACTCCTCAATTAGCCAAGAAACACATCAACAACTGTTTGCAAGGCATCAGCGTCAGAAGTGGTTGTTGACATCTTATCTAAAACGTGATTTAGCCAAAAACAACAACAATAACGTTACCACTTTAATACGTCTTGCAATATCAGTGCGTGCAAAGGTTCTGCACGATCCTCTTGCTCAATATTCTCGGGGTCTGAATCCGGCTCAAATTGATTTGGCAATATTGACGCCATCTTTAACTATACCGGAGCAGACGGAACTTGCTGCTATGGGGCAGTACTGAAACACCGTCTGTTCAGCCAATCACAATGCACTGGGACAGCTATCCAATCACAACACATTTTGTTTTTTTTGGAAGGTGGACCTTCATCAAAGCCGGAAATAATCGAGCCGTTTGTGCCAGGCTGGGGAAAAAGGTAATAATGTAAATTATGTGAAAAATAATACGTTTTTCGAATCACCGAGCATGAGAGCATGTTCTAGTACACCCCCAAAACAAAATCAAGACTTTGTAAAAGAGCATAATAGGACCCCTTTAATATTAAGAAATGTGCATTGTGCACAAATAATACTCCAAACAAAGTTTAATTATAGTTTTTATATCAGTAAAGTCTTGAGTGATATGTCAGTAAATATGTTGATAGATCTGAACTGTACTTAGTATAAAATAAATGGATTTTAATTAATACTTTTATTAGGATTATTGATTAAAAATACAGTAAAAACAGAATTACTGTGAAATATTATTACAATTTAAACATCTGTTTTCTATTTTAATGTATTTTCAAATGTAATTTAGTGATGCAAAGCTGAATTTTCAGCATCATCACTCTAGTCTTCAGTGTCACATGACCCTTCAGAAATCATTCTAATATGTGACATGCAGCACAAAACTAGTCTTAAGTCGCTGGGGGATATTGTAGCAATAGCCAAAAAATACACTGTATGAGTCAAAATTATTGATTTTTCTTTTATGCCAAAAAATCATTAGGATATTAAGTAAAGATAATTTCCATGAAGATATTTTGTAAATTTCTTACCGTAAATATATCAAAACTTAAATTTTGTATTTATAATATGCATCGCTAAGAACTTCATTTGAACAACCTTAAACAAGATTTTCTCAATATTTAGATTTTTTTGCACCCTCAGATTCCAGATTTTCAAATAGTTGTATCTCGGCCAAATATTGTCCTCCTATCCTAACAAACCATACATCAATGGAAAGCTTATTTATTCAGCTTTCATATGATGCATACATCTCAATTTAAAAAAAAACTGACCCTAATGACTGGTTTTGTGATCCAGGGTCACATATGCTTATTCGTATTATTAATGCTGCTGAATATTTTTATGGAAATACCTTTTTCAGGATTCTTTGTTGAGTAGAAAGTTCAAAAGAACAGCATTTATTTGAAACATAAATATTTTTTAAAAAGCCTTTGCTGTCACTTTTGACCAATTTATTGGATCCTTGCTGATTAAAACCATTAAAAATCTTACTGTCTACAAAGTTGTGAATGGTATAGTGTACTTCCCTCATTTTCGGTTTGCTCCTGGGTCAGATAAGATACTGAATGAAGTTGTGAAGAACAGATTTCCACTATTATGGAAAAGCCACCTAGTAAGAAGGATCTGGTCACACATTTAATGAGAATGAATGTCCACTTTTGGAAACAAACAGCCACAATTTCAATGCTCCAAGCGAGGTATTGTTTCAAATCAAAGGTTCTTCATCTGGTGCAGATCATTTATATTAACAATTCAAAATATCTACTATCATTTGTTATGGTGCAGTAACATCTAAAATAATACATTCTTATTTTGTAAGCAATTCATAGTTTCATGTTAGACATTGTTGCCTCCTGTTCAGGAAATATGTGGAATTCAACAATAAAGAAAAATGAATTTCCCCTTTTCTGATCTTTTTGTGGACAGTAAGTACTTTGTAAGTAATTGATCAAAAGTGACAGTAAAGACATTTATAATGTTACAAATTATTTCCATTTCAAAAAATTCAGTGAACTTTCTATTCATCAACAAATCCAGAAACAACAACAACAACAACAACAACAACAACAACAAAAAATCCACAAAAAATATTCAGCATCACTGCTAAAAATTCAGCTTTGGCATCACAGGAATAAATTACATTTAAAAAGATTAAAACATAAAACAGTTAAATGTAATAATATTTCACTACATTACAGTTTTTACTGTATTTTGATCAAATAAATGCAGCCTTAAGCATAAGAGATAACACATTGAAAAAATCATACCAACTTTCAATCGGTAGAGTATAGGTATTTTAGCACTGCACAAGAGATGAGCCAAACACATTTTACAGTGTTAAATGCAAAACTGTGACAGTGAGGACTGTGAGCAGACATGTTCAGTTTAATTTTTCATGTTTCTTACCAAACAAGGAGTCTATGAATTATTTACCATGATTCTACCATGTTCTACCTACGTGTTAAATAAATCATTGCAATTATGTTTCCATATAAAAGGCGTATAACAGACCTTCCCCTCATGCAGCATGAGAGTCAGATTTGTGATGCCTTGGATTGTGCAAGTTACACGGAGATATCTTAGGTAACACATGTTTGTGTACAGGAGCGTGAATGATTGTGTTTATCAGGGATGCAAGCGGAAGCATTACTGCCAAGACGAATGCACACAATGAATCATGATTTACACACAGTTTGAATCACAACAACTTCAAGAGGCTTCAGAATAGCAACTGCAAGACAACCTCCGTCATCTGCAATGGCCTAAAAGTAGACCCATCAGTGTGCAAAAAAAGTAAGTTTTGTCCAGTATATTTTTTTAAAGTTCACATTTTAGCTTTAGATTTTTGGTAGCTGACCACCATTAACCACAACAAACCACACTAAGTTTCAAAAGAAAAGCTGGATAAGGTTATCTCGTCTCAATCACTGGATCTGTGCTTTGGGTTATGTTCTAAATATTACCAGTTAATAAGAATTAACAATTATTCATTATTATTATAATCTTATTAACAATTAATAAGAATAACTTCTTATGAATGACCATTAATATTCCAGTGCTGTTTCTAAGGTTGTTTCCCCCCCATATAAAATGCCCCTGCACTGTTGCTGCATTATTAACATTACTACCATTAACACTATCCTAGTGGGCCGGGATACTATTCCACATAGTAATATTTTCAAAACACAATGCTTTTTCACTGCTAGCTATTGACTCTATTAATGTGATTCTCTCCTGAAGGGCATTGTAATGCTAAAATGTGGGAAGTGATTCAGCCACTGGGCTATTTATAAACCCATTTCCTTTGTATAACGCCGTCTGAAAATCAACCCTGCAGTGTAGTTGGTTTTAAAGGGCCATGACATTTATGGGAGGACAAATCAAAGTAGCAAATAAGGTCGCAGCTTGATGCGTACCACCCCAAATTTTCCTTTTCCTCCAGAAAATACCAAAGAACAGAGTGAATGTTTTCAAATATCTTGTGAACATTTTCCTGTAAATAATTAAAGGAATTGTTCACCCCAAAATGAAAATTCAGTCATGATTTATACTTATTTTGTTCTATATGTTTCTTTTTTATGTTGAACATGGTAAAAGACGCTGTTTTTTATCCATAAAATGAAAGTTAAACTTTCATTGTAGAACACAGGGTTCTTATATTTAACTAAAACAAAAGGCATTTAAAAATTGTTACTTGAAATTAAAAAAGGGGGGCTACTAAAATAACATAAAACATTTAAATTGTTTACATAAAACGCAATATTAACATTTAGTCTAACTTGATGCATAAAACTGAAAATGAAAATAAAAAGAATGTGAAAAATAGAATACGAAATAATAACATTATAACAAAAAAAATATATATAAACAAATGTATATAAAAAGCCAATTATTAAACATAAAAAACAAAACAATCAAAAGACAAAAACTTCAATACTAAACCTTTAACAAACTTGTAATTAACCGACCAAATATCGGAACAAAACATAATCGAATAGAAGAGAATAGATAGAAGAGAAACGGCAAAAGACAAACATCAGGCAGAATAAAAACATCCACCTAACTTTATGTATAACTCAATTAAAAATGAACTAATAATTGCTAGTAAAACTATATAAACTTAAAAAACACCATAACTAATAAACATAATGATAACATACAAACAAAATTACGAAAACTTTAAACCAAAAATTACACTCACATGTTCATGATGCCATAATATTATGATATGATATGGATATGATCTGATATGCTATGCATGATATTATAAAGATAGAATGGCAGAAAGAAACCAAATGCATCAGACAGAAGTTAAATTGCAGCTTTTTTTAAATAGGAGTATGAGACAGATCGAACAAATGCTTTAGCACACTGCGGGCTGTCAACGTTCTATCTTATATCAACCTCCAAGGGCCAGTTCTGGGTTAAAGTCACTGCAGCACACTCACTTTTTGGGCCTGTAGTCCGGAATGTTCCTGTCCAAGGAGATGCGGTTCGCTCAGCTGGGCGGTTGTAAGCCGTACTATCGTAATGACCTTCGCTCTCTCGGCTGTCCTCCCCCAACGTGGCAGCTGCACCGCCCCTACTCCAGACACCTCCAGGCCCTCCACCAGACCCAGGCTTGGCTAGAATTGCCCAGCAATGTGGGGAAAAAAAAAAACAGGTTTGATTAGGGTTAACAATGGACAAGGTCAGGAATCATAAGAATGGTGAAGCAAAACTGGGTTCATGCAGGAGAACCCACCGGTGACACGCAAATCAAAACGGCTGAACAAGAGTACAGAGTGATAATTGGATGTTGGACACCAAGACACCACCTTCGCCTTTTGTCACCTCTTTCATACAGACCTCCCGGGGGGAAAAGGTGGAAAGCAAGTGAACTGTGTTTAAAGGGTTGTCAGTACAGAGTTAGACTTCTTTCCCTTTGGAAATACACCTAAAACGTCTAATCTGTTCTCTGGCTCTATGCTAATTAGAATGGGACTGATGCGGGGGTTGTTTCCGGCACATCAAATGCTGTGCAGTTTGACACCCAAAGAATATGACAAAAAAGAATAAATCCACTATATCCGATAGTGAGCGCCATACGGTTGTTCTTAATTACAATAATTAGTCTTTCCGTTCAATATTCGTGAACTGCTGAAATTTTTGGTCGGAATAATTGACATGTTATTTGAAAGCCAGGATTTAAGCCTTTGCTGTGCTCTTTAAAAGAGATGAAACAAGTGTAACAGACTTATTAGAGATGCCGTTTCATTTTGACATTTAAAAGAGCAAAAGAGAAACGGATGGAGCGATAAGAGCGAAGGTGTCTGCAGGCGGGGGGGTCGCGGACAGTATGATAACGAACGCCGCCGGCGGGAGGAGGCAACCCCTAGAGGAGTAACGAGACGCATGATCAAGGATGTTATGTGGTGTGATTTTTTTAGTCGACAAGAGGAAACGAAGGCACCCGACATTTTAAAGCCTTGAACTACAAAAAGCTTTTATCACATGTTTCTAAGATGATTCTGCATTAAAAGACAGAAATACCTTGTAGTTGATTATATTTGACTTGCTCTTTTCCTAAACTGTGCAATTGCACTTCAGAATATTAACCTGCATTAAAAAAGGATTTAATAATAGTTTAAATGTGGCATGTTTGAAGATGCCAAGCAAAGTATGTATGCGACTGTGTATTCTATATTAATGTTAATACTCAGCTTGGCAACCAGCCTACAGTTATCTAATACTTGGCCGATATTTTTTAGCTAATCAATATTATTATTAGACATTTATATAATAACATCTGAGTCTTATCATTATGCTTCTGTTGTCATATTTTTAAAAGCAATATGCAATAAATGTATTCTCAAAGACAGTGTGTATATAATACATACAGTAAATGCAGTTTAGAACCACCCAAAATAATGCATAAAAAACCATTACGTAATCAGTGAAGTATTCAGAAAAGTTTTAGTAGCAATCAAAACAAAACTATTAAAAGTAATTTTCGTCACATAACATATTGCAAAAATGCTGTTTTATTACAAATAACGTTAGATAAAAAAACTAGATGAAAATTAGAAATGTTTTCTTGGCAAGCAAATAAGATGTAAGTACTAAAATTACTTTATTACTAAAAGTATAAAAAATTTGTTAAATATAATTTTTTAAAAATATAGTAATCATGGTTTATAATTATACTAAAACATTTCATTTTACTGTGCTCAGGAAATTATATTTCATGAATCTCTCTCATCGTGACTCCGAATGTCCATGTTTCTCAAGACCACACAGTTGAAATCCAGTCCACCAGGCAAAGAGCATCTTTGATCGTGAGGTTATCCTTTCACAAACATCATTAGAATTTATATGTTGAGAAGGTCTGCTTGGATAGTACTGCTCTGGGGGGTAACCATGCCTTGCAACCGAACGTATAAATTGTGTCTTGGAATCTAAACTTCCACAACGGTTCCACAAACAGCAGTTGGTAGGGTGACCATACGTGCCATTTTCCCATTTTCTAGGTTTTGGCTTTGTTTGCGTGTGCAGACCGATCGGTGTATGACATCAAAGTACCTCGAGAGTATTTTGAAAGCATAAGGAACCGTCTGTATGGTATTTTAATGTCAAACACCGATCGGTCTGCACACGCAAACAAAGCCAAAACCTAAATATTTTAGGCAATATAGAAATCCTGGCCAGGATGCGTCCTGGGAAAATGGCACATATGGTCTCCCTATCGTTGGTGCAGCCAGCTTAAAGGAACACGCCACTATTTTTGAAAATAGGCTCATTTTCCAACTCCCCTATTTAAACAGTTGAGTTTTACCATTTCATATAATTCATTCCACCAGTCTGTGTTAACAAAACGCACTTTTAGCTTAGCTTAGCATAGATCATTGAATCTTATTAGACCGTTAGCATCTTGCTCAAAGAGTTTCTATATTTTTCCTATTTAAAACTTTACTCTTCTGTAGTTACATCGTGTACTCAGACCGACTGAAAATTAAAAGTTGCGATTTTCTAGGCCGATATGGCTAGGAACTATACTCTCATTTTGGAGTAATAATCAAGGAACTTTGCTGCCGTACCGTGGGTGCAGCAGGCGCGATGATATTACGCAGCGCCTGAAAATATTCCCCAGCACGCTCCCTGTGCAAGCAAGGTGGTCACGTTGGTTATGTTGACGGAAGTTAGCCTATTTTCAGGCGCTGCATAATATCATTGCACCTGGTGCACCCGTGGTACGGCAGCAAAGTTCCTTGATTTTTTTACGCCGGAATGAGAGTATAGTTCCTCGCCATATCGGCCTAGAAAATCACAACTTTTCTTTTTCCGTCGGTCTTAGTACACGATGAAACTACAGAAGAGTCCAGTTGTAAATAGGAAAAATATAGAAACTCTTTTGTCATTTTTGAGCGAGATGCTAACGGTCTAATCAGATTCAATGATGCTAAGTTAAGCTAAAAGTGCTACCGCCAGACCCCGGAGATCGTCTACACAAAAAAAAAAAAAAACAAAACAAAGACAAAAAAACGGGAAACAAAACAAAAAACAAAAAAAAACAAAAAAAATGGATTCGACAACGGTAAAACTCAACTGTTTAACTCTATGGGAGTTGGAAAATGAACCTATTTTCAAAAATAGTGGAGTGTTCCTTTAAAGCCTATTCCACCCTCAACCCTATAAACCAGACTTGCACCACAAACGGCTCCGTCCCAGCTGATCTACATAAAGCACCTCTCCTCCTGGCAGTCGTGACCTCCCAGAGTGTTGACTTGTCTTGGAGGCTGAGTTCTTGAACCCTGAGGTTTTCTCGCAAGCTGGAGCTGAAATGGTAATGCCTCTCTGTAAACGTCTGCAGTATTGTGTCTCTTTCACTGTCATTGTTATTGCCATTGTCTCGAAGGCTGCCTCTGTTGGCTGTTTTGAGAGAATTCTATTACATAGAGGCCTGGCATTTTGACACTAATCCCTAAGAGCCAGCTGTCTATGGCAGAGAGAAACTGCATATCACACTGACTTAATGCAGCTATTCTGCTAATACAACACAAAATGTTGAGGAGAAACATCATTTTCATGAACATACAGTTAGAAAAGTTATCAAATAACATTTTCTCCAACAATCTCATGATATAACAAAAAAACAAAACAGTCTAAACTGGTTTAGAGGGTTTTGGGCCAATTGTCAAGTGCTGGCCAACCAACTAAGCCAGCTGAAAACCAACTTGGTTGGGTTTTCTAAACCAAAGATGTCCAGTCATGCTTCTGATGGGCTGATGTTCTGCAGAGTTTAACTCCAACCAGCTTGCATGGAAGTTTGTGGTTGTTGTGTCTCATTTCGAAGGCCGCGTCCTTTGGAGGTTGCATTTTTTAATTAATATCAAAGACTTATGCATAATCTGTATATATTATGAAAACTGGTAATCAAACAAAAAATATTACAAGAGCGAAATTCCTAATAGAAGCCTAATTCCAATGATTCCAAATTGCAATAATGTTTCTCTGTTAAAACAACAGCGGCTGAGTAAGTGTATTTATTCAGCAACCACAATCGCAAACAATATAGTCGAGATCTCATGATCTCATTGTTGGCACTTTCGTAATGAAGAGCGAGCATGTGCGCAAAAAACACTGGGCAGAAAATTAATCCTTTAAACAGCGAAGCTCTGATTCGGGGATTTTAACTCTTGATATCTGGCAACCGCAAACAAAAAAGCTGGCATAGTAGAGGTAAGTACAGCAGTCCACAATAATATTTTGTCTCCTTTTTTTGACGAAAAATAAAAAGATTTTGGTAAAGTTTTTATTTTTTAAAATACATGTTAGTCTCGTCTTTTATCGTCAATGATATTGCATGTTAATATAGTCACAGTTATCGTCCATCGACCTAATTTTTGTCTCATCATTGTCTCATTTTAGTCATAGGAAAAAAGCTCATCAACATACATTTTTCATCATAGTTGTTGTTAACAGAATTAACACTAAATGACAATAATTTAAGCCTCAAATGAACTAAGAGCACATTTTATATTGGTTACTTTTCTAAAATGAGACATCCTCGATGACGTACACGGCGAGTATAATGCAACCTCCAGAGGACGCAGACTACGAAATTAAGCCACAACTACAAACTTCCCGGCAAGTGCATTCGAGCTGGAGCTAAACTCTGGTTCAGGTGGGTTTAATTGGGGTTCAGGCCATGTCATAATTACTGTAATTTGGAGATAACACGTGATATTCTAGTTGGAGCTGTCCAAGTCCTCAGACTCAGAATTCTGTGTTTCTATGGTACCATCAATGCCTAAGAAGCACCTAAATGAATCTGCAGCAGTCAGGTGGTTCAGCGGTCACATGGTTCAAGTCATCTGTAAGTTGTAATTACAAGTTCTATGTGTATGTGAATGCTTTGGCATTGATAGTGTTGCCACATAGATGCATAATTCCAAGTCTGAGACTCTGTTATTATCTCGAAATTATAATATAATTACGATATGACGTGAACACAGCTTAAACTCTGTAGCACAGTGGACACCCCTGATCTAGACCATCTGAACACCAATTTATCCAGCCTGGGAGACCATCTAAACCATCTTAAACCAACTAAGACCAAAAAAAAAAAAAAGAACGGCTGGTTTAAGCAGGGCTGGCAATATAACAAATGCCTCTACAATCTTAAAAACAAAAGTATCTTTATTGGCAAAGATGATTCCACAGAGAACCTTTTGGAACCATTCCATGCACAAAAGGTTCTTTATAGTAGAAAATGGTTATTTAGATGATTTAAATGTCCTTCAACAAAAAAGAAAATTAGTTTATTTTAAATAAATGTTCTTTGGGCAACCAAAAAAGGTTCTTTGGGCAACCAAAAAAGGTTCTTTGGGCAACCAAAAAACTTTTGGAACCTTTCTTTTTAAGAGAGTATGAAAGTAGATTTAGGGATTTTCAACCTCCAAACTAACTAGCTAACTGACTTCCTCAGATTATTTTAGTGGCTGCTAATAAATTTGGCAAAGGAGATTTTTTTCCCCTGCTGTTCAGCTCAAAGTCGCTACTTAATCTCCGTCTATGTAAATGTGAGTGTGCATGCATGTGTACACTGATAATAATACCCTTTGAAGGCTGTAAAGAGACAGCAGTGATTACAGTGAGCCATAGAAATTAAGTTACAAAGACCAAAGGAAACAGGCTCTGTTTGTGGATGAGCAATTACTCTGTTTTCTTCCATTTAAAAGAAAATCTGCAGTACTCTTGCCATTATTTCAACCTCCAAACGAAAAGAGCATGATAGAGACTGGTGATTTGGAAGCTTCTAGTTTACAAATCCCCAGGAATAAGATAAACATGAAGTCTAGAAACTAATCAGCAGCTGCTTCTAAACCATTAGCACTGCTCTACATGAAGATTGACATAAATACATCATTAGGAAATGCATGTCCTAAAAACAGCAACAAACCAAGTACCACAGTGTTTAACCCTTTAACTGTCCCCACATTTTGACATAGACGGGAAGTGCACGATCCCAACTTACATTTTTATAATTCATGAACCATTTTCATGGTAATGCAATGTTTGATTTTAAAATGGGTTTCAAAGAATGAATTTTGAGATTTAAATTTTTCAATTGATTTATAATTTCTGATGATTTCTAAAGTGTGACAGAAAAAAAGGCAACAAAGAAGACTTTTTTTGACAAAGGTCAGAACTCCTGTTACAATGTAGATTTTTGAGGTGCACTCTTGACATAAATTAATCTATTACTTTTCCTACATAGACATTTTACCAATGTTTTTGTAAAATATTATTTAGGAGTCTTAGACCTTTATATAGTTTGTCATTATTAGATTAGGATTTAATTGTAATCTAGTGAAGTAAATTTAGGCGTCCCACAGAGGGGACGGGTGACAGTTAAAGGGTTAATGATGTCGCCGATCTGCACACAATCACAATTCAAAGTGAACACCTCTTAAAAAGATCCCATGATATAATATTAAAATATATGTTAGTTTTAAGGTCATCCGCATACTACTCCTACAAGAGAAATAAAATAGTATACAAAAAATAAAATAATAATCTAAAATAATAAATAAATGTATACTTATTTATTTTAGGACATAAAAAATTTACAGGAAAAAATGAAGTAAAAAACTGATAATTTGGTTTGCCCTTAGAAATATACAAATTTATGTCATGTTTAAATCGTGGTTTTGTTTGGCTGCGACATAAACTAAATCCTAAGAGATATTGTAACTCTCTGATGCATCATCATTCATTCAACTCACCTTTGATGATGGCCTTTTACATTTCACATGATTCTATATGACTTCCTTCTTTATATGAAATGTTGCTTTTGATGAAAATATGAATTCAACATGGCTGACTGAAAATGTTCTATAGCAATGGCAAGACAAGTAATTCAAAATACACGATTTTAATAAAAAGAAAGAAAATGGTAAATTATCATTATTATTGTTTTGAATAACAGTTATTTTCCCTGTCATTCATGCATCAGATGTTAATTTTTTTTTAAAAAATGCCCTGACCCAACTTTCTGTTATACATCAGCACTGGAATTGTAATTTTGCTCCCTTCCTTTCTGCTTCATGCGGTCAATAAAAACACATTTGCTCATATTAACAAAGTGAAAAATCATTTATAGTTAGGTCTCAAAATTTGTACTTTGTCTGCTAAAAATATAGGACACCTTTTTTTCTGAAAAAGTGACTGATGTGTGTCTAAACTTCATGATCTCTGATTAGAGGGATAGAGTAACTCTCTCTCTCTGTGACATTCTCTCTCTTACAGTAATGGACTGGGCTTTCCAGACTCATTATTTTAATAGGCTGCTCGGCAGTCTGTCTTTGAGAAACGGCTTATGAACACATCCTGTTAGCTACTTTGTGCAAAAGCTTTGAATTTCTTGACAGATAGCTTCAATTCAGATAGCTCACTTTCTTTAAAAGCGCATTCTGTGCATGTGTACTTAGGCAGTTCAAAAACATGAACACTTCACTCATGATAAGCTATTACCGTCCTGAAAGCCAAGATACAGATCCAAGCCCAGAGTAACTTCGAGGTTACTGTTTTATAGCTCACAAGACTTAACTAAATTGGCAGTTTAAGTTTAAGGTTAAATCTGGGAACTGGGAAACATTTTTCGCTCCATTTAATCTCATAGCTGTCAAAGAGAATTTATTATAAACAAATCTATAAAAAATGATATTAAAACAATATTATAATTGCATTAATTATATATGGTTTTCCTACAATATTGTAAAATATACTGAAATATAATATATGTAAAGTTTTTTTTTTTTTATTAGAAAATATTCACATCGGTCTATCCATTTTACTTATAATACAAAAAAAAAATTTCTAAACCTGTCTGAACAAAACACTATAAAAACACCTTTTACCATGCATGCACGTTGTTTGTGAACAATGTACTATAAACAACATCAACAACCGACACAGGTCACGACCCCTTCAGCCACTGCCTCGACCAATGCGGTTTAATCCGCTCTGTGTTTGTGAAGGTCTTTCAGCCATCCGTTCCTGATCTAGCCGTGATCCTATGAGTCATGTTTATCTCCTACTTTCTCGTAAAGTGCTCTGACAGCATTCAGGCCCGCTGCACTTCACTCAGAATTGCTTTAGATTATGTAACCCGATTTGAAAAGAAAATAAATGTTCTTACTGACCCTCTATGAATTGTGGGATAAGAGATACTCCTTTCTGAGGTGATTTAGGGGCTGAATGAATACAAAAATGCGTGTCAAAACTGATGCTAGTGCAGCATAAATATTCATGAGGAAAATGCGGTTAAGGGGACTGAATGGCAGGATTGGACAGTCCCCTTAGAGTCCACTGTGAATGCATCAGACACTAAAATGTGCTGGGCCATAAAGCATTGATGGTAGTGAAATATCTACTCAGAAGCCAGATTTATAACCAAAATGCATAAAGTACGACAAGACAATCAAAATATCTGAGTTGGAACCTAGAAATTATGAAAAATATTTTTAAAATGTATTTAAATACAGTGCCAATTATGTAATACATTAATTTGGGAGCAATTATTGATATTGACATTTCAAATTCCACTGAATTTCATTTATTCCTCTAAAGTACTAGAGTCAGAGAAATTACATTATCTATAGTACCAGCTCACTGTATCAGAACAATGTCGGGGCGGTTGAACTTTTTATAGATGTATGGCAAACGGGACACCTACACAGCCTCAACCCTACAGGGGGTTCCTGCATGGTGTGATAAGCCAAATATATATTGCCTAAACTTGTCTTTGAACACTACATTGAAGCTTCATCTAAGTGCCATGTGGGTTTGCTGTGAGGCACACTGACGTGATGTGATTTGTTTTACTTCATTTACACATTTTGCAAATTAACATTTTTTTTTTGTTTTTTCATTTAAAAGTTAAACCAAAAAGACAATTCTGTCCTCATTTACTCACCTCGTGTCATTTCTTGTTTTCTGAAGAACATAAAAGAAGACACGTTAGGAACAATATTGGACCCAATTGATGTTCACGGAAAAAAAAACAAAAAAACATTACGGAGCATTTTCATTCGTGAAAGTCGTTAAAACGTGGGTGAGTAAATTAGACAGAAATTTTAAACCTATGTCAAAAAATTTAGAAACTTTTTAAAAGTCAATGATGTAATTTAGCAAACAGTGTGCTCTCTTTATAATATCACATTTATACATTTATTACATCATATTTGGGAATCTTTAGCATCAAAAGTTTTGAAAACCATTCAGTTTTGGGTCAGTAAGATTTTTTAAAGAAATAAATACTTTTATTCAGCAAGGATGCATTAAACTGATCAAAAGTGAAAGTAATAGCACATTACTATTAATATTTACATAAATACATAAATACTTCTATTGTCAAATAAATGTTGTTCTAAATAATAGATAAAAAGTTTCCACAAAATTAAGCAGCAGTTTTCAACATTGATAATAATAAGAAATGTTTCTTGGGCACCAAATTGATATATTACAATGATTTCTGAAGAATGAGGTGACACTGAAGACTGGAGTAATGATGCTGAAAATTAAAGGAAAATGTATTCAAAGAAAATACATTTTTACATTAATAATATTGCACAATATTACTGTTTTTACTTTATTTTTGATCAAATAAATGCAGCCTTGGTGAGCAGAAGAGACTTCTTTTAAAAACATAAAAAAATCTTATCCTAACCCAAAGTTTTGATTGGTAATGTAGGTTTACATCACTTCCAAGGTAGGAATCTGTTCAGTCTGCATCTGTGTTTGCGGAGAAAAACCGAACTACAGCTGTAGAAATTAAGCACACTTTAACAATAATGCTCACGGTAGATCTGCTGCCTAATCAGGGGGCTAATTGCACATTCTCATAGCTCTGCATTTTTAATAGCATTCCGATAAAGGGTCTTTTCATTCACAATAAAAAATTCCCCCCCCCCCCCAAAAAAAAATTTTTTTTTTTTTTCTAAACAACTGGGTCAGAGATGACCCACTGTCTGTCCCTGAATGGCTCTTTGCACTTTGCTTTTCACTGTTAAATTCACTTGTTAAGTTTGTCCAAATGGTAAATGGCATTACACGTCCTGCACTGATTACCTTAATCCATGCTGTCGTAGTTTACTGTACTGTGTAGCTTTGTACATTGGAAATTAATTTGACTCCTGTGACTCACCAATGGATGCTCTGCAGTGAAAGGGTCCCGTCAGAATGCGAGTCCAAACAGCTGATAAAAACATCACAATAGTCCACACCACTCTCCATCCATCATTTAACTTACCATTCTTAGTGAAAAGTTGTTTATAATAAACAAATCCTTCAATACATTATTAACTTCAAAGTGTTGCTTCCGGCTGAGAAATATGCACAGACAGGAGTTGTGTGGATTATTGTGATGTTTTTATCAGCTGTTCCGTACTCTCATTCTGATGGCACCCATTTACAAATGAGGTCCCTGTAGCACGTGGATGCAATGCTACATTTCTCCAAATCCTCTCAGATGAAGAAACTCATCTACATTTTGGATGGCCTGAGGGCGAGTACATTTTCAACAAATTTTCAACTATACTCAAACTCATCACATGTACAAACTGGCCATGAACTTGTCTGTAAATCCAGAGTAAACGAGAGACTATATAAGAATATTTACGCTACTGAGAAAAAAAAAATCTAAATTCTAAATGACTGAGAAAAAAACATTTAAATCGCATGTATACACAGACATCATGCCCATTCAAGCTAGGGTGGAATGTGCTTGTAATTTAAAAAATAAAAAGTTTGTTTGTTTATTTATTTACTTTAATGATTACTGTAGGTTAAAAAAATTTTTTGTCTAAAATGATGTGGTAAAGATCATCCATTCATGTCTAAATATTGTCCATTCAGTCAGGTCACACCTTCTTGTATATACTGCATGCAATACAGTGCATAGTGATCACTGGCTGTCAAGTTGAACTGCAATTTTGCCAGGCCCACCACTGATGCCCCCTCATCTGTCCATCTCCAACCAGAATCATTGTGTGTGATAATGTTTTATATGTTCTCTGGGAAATTATTCATCAAAGTAATGGTCATACAAACATTCACAGCATATTTGCTATGATCTTTCAAGGGACGAGGGCACCATCAAGAACCAAACAATTACTGCTTTCTTGTAAAACTTGCTGTGTCCTAGAAATGCAATTGGACCTTGGCATAATCCTCTGGGTCTCATTCTCAGGACAATAAACAACTGAAAAATGGACAATTACCTCAAACCACCATTGGAAGCAAAAACGGCTACAGAAATGTGAAAAGCTCAAGGGAAAACCAATTCCAGTCTCAATATCACATACAATTGGCGAGTGCCTCGCACTATTGCATAAGTTTCATGTGCATCAGATAAATATGTGGCGAAATAAAATTTATAACGGCCTCAACATCAAGAAGATTTGTGACAGACTGATGAATTCTACAGAGTGGAAAAGCCTCCGGGGGAAATATGTGGTGGCTCTTGTGCAGAATGAAAGCCCTCTCAATCAGTAGGGCACATTAGAGAGCTTTTTGTGAAGCAGTGCCTCTTGGCTTTCTTCCAAATGCAAGAAGGATAATTCAAACTGACAGAGTGACCCCCTTCATACACAAATGGTGCTGGTCTTACAGAATAACAATCAGATCAAACAGATGCACTAAGAAAAGCAAACAGGGAGCGTTCTTCAGTTCTTCTAACAGACATTTAAAGGAAAGATAGCACATCACGTGAACTATGACCTTCACATGTTCTCCAGATGAAAATGTTCTATGGTCTAGTAGGAACATAATGATTGAAGAAATGGGCTCTAATATTCTAAGAAAAGAACTCAGAAGAGGGAGCACAAGTGTGGTTAAGGCAAGGACGAGTGCATGGGAAGCAAGATTTCTTTTTACAGGCCCGGATAGAAGCTGCTGATTATTTTCTGCACTGATTTTGAGCTAAAAATCTTTGGGACTTTGTGGAATAGACTTAAAAATGGTAAAACGTACTAAACAAATCTGACATGCGTATTGGCAGCCGAAAGCGTGATCAAATTGCGTGATCAAATTAGCCAAAAATGACAATTTGTTGAATGACAGCACGTAAAATTCTGTGGAAATATATGTTGATTTTATGTGAACATGCATTTTCTTTCCAACCAAACAATTGCAATATTTAATTGCTTTAATTATGATTCACTGCTGCCATTTCTTGCATTATATTTTGCTTGTAAAAACAAGGAAACAGCCTATAGATAAAAACGATTCTCTTCTACTTATTAAATGATGTCTACAAGTTCACAAGTATTCAACAAGCATGTAACATTGCACATTAATTTGATATTAATTCAACTGACTCAAAGAATTAATACACATGTGGAAAGACATGACAATGCATACTTTGTTTTCATAATGTAACAAAACTTTCAGAACAACACCCTCAAATTAGAGACCCAGGACAAATACATTACACTGTTACAATCAGGCATTGCTATTATACTGTCCTTTCTCTAATTTCTCTGACAGCACTTTATAGTTCATCAATAACGTTATGAAACCATATAACGCTTAACAAATCATTACATTTAATCCGTTTGATTGATATATTTTGATAGGTCAAATTAGGATTAAGCGCACCTAATCCTATCTTGCTCTTCTTGACATGTTTATTGCCTGGATGCTTGACATGTGTTAAAGCATTAGACAATGACAGTCTCAGTAAAATCCAAAGTGTGAAACTAGATGAAATCATATCCAAATGCCCATAAAACTCTGATCTGTCATGCATTATATAATGCCTGTGAACGTCAAAGATGCTTAAAGCCCACATACCATTTAACTGGTTATAGACCACATCTTCTAGTCGCTCGAGCCTTTTGAGAATGGACTGTCTGTCCATGGAGTTCGTAACTTTGGCATTCCTGCCTCGCAGTCTCTGATCCGAGAGCCTCCCGATCTGCACGAGCTCTTCGGATCGGTCCTGGATCCTGCAGTAGACGGAGAACAAGATGATCCCGACGAACACCAGAATGTTGACCGTCAGCAGAGTTTTGATCTTGCGTGCCACAGCCATTAAAGCCAGAGAGCGACACTGCCAGACCCCTAATATTGATCCATATGATCCGCTGTGGAGGGAGCTGTCCTTTCAGCACCACGCACAACAACCCGCGCGCGCCGCAGTTTCACAAGCCTAACAGCTGATCAGCGAGCATAAACGATGATGCATATACGATATATAAGCGAGAACACCTAATAGAGGTCGCAATCAAATCCCACCGCCGCGAGTTCCTGCGTTGACCCCCATAACAAACGTTTTGAAATGTGTCAGAGCAGCCTACGGAGATTACGCTCCGATTAAAAGCACACGTTTAATCACGCTGTGCACTCAGGAGTCGAAGAGTAGGAGATGTGCACAGTTCAGAAGGCTCATTTTAAATGTCAGTGCATGTCAAACAACGATCCTCCGTGGGCAGCATCCTTCGCGGGACTCCGTCTATCTGTTAAAGCAAAGATGCATCGCGCTCGGGATCGAAGTAGGACGCTATTTCAGATGAAATCCACAATCTTTATGCGACGAACGCAGGTGGAAGTGAAAAAGACGCTGTCAAGCGACGCTTTGCATGGCAGCGTTCTTCTCTCGCGCTCCCCGCATGCTCCCTCCCTCACATCCCGCTTTTCACGCGCTGCTCAGCGCTCCGGTGACGTCGCAAACTCATAAATATTCAACAGACTGTGTGAGGGGATGAAAGGCTGGAATATGATAGATGATGAGCATAGCAGGTGGATTACATTCTAATGTTTTGACGCAGATTGGCCAATTGAATTACAACTCTGAGAGTTTGTAGAAGAAAATAGTTTTGCAATTATACCCTCAAGTGCAAATGTGGCATTTCAAATGTATAGTGAGCAATCAGTGGGTCGTTGACAAATTAATAAACACAGGAGCTGTTACTTTGAGCTGAAATTACTTATTTTATCTCAATGTGTGTGGCGGTCTTTACATTGCAGACCGGTGTTTATTTTCATATTCTTTACATTTTTATCATAAGTATAAATACACTGGTTTGTAACAATAATAGTTTTAACTTTAAAGGGCACCTATTATTAAGGGCACCCTTTTTACAAGATGTCTCAGGTGTCCCCAGAATGTGTCTGTGAGGTTTCAGCTGAAAATACTCCACAGATCATTTACTGTATCATTTTGAAATGTAAGCAGAAACACGTTGTTTTTATGAAAGTATCTTTAAATGCAAAAGCATTTTGCTCCCGCCCAGTTTTCCAGAATAGGGCTGTGCCTTTACAGCTCTTTACACCTTTACACCTCAGATACTCTGCCAAAAAACATCTGTTTGATTTTGATTATCATGTCTATTGTGCTGCAATCATGTGTTTTAAAGCCATATCAGTTTAAACTTATGATATAGGGTTTTCTAAGCCACACATTCGGGGCACACGCACAGAAAGCAGCTGTCAGAGGGCATGTAAGTCCTAAAATTCTCTTTCATGTCTCATTGCGCTTAAACTGAAAAATACTCACAAGTTTATGTTAAAAACCCACATAAGCTACAAAAACAGTCGGTTATGTCTGTGAAGGTAAACAGCTGGGAAAGAAATCGATTGCATGTTTATATTAGATGACAGCAGCGTAATATACAGTACCTACTGCTGTCTATGCTGTTAATATGACACAAACAATAAAATAAAAACAGAAAATCACTCACTGCTCTTGACTGAATAATTCCTATAGCTCTAATAAGAAGACATTTGTTACTTGAACACTGTTTTTAAATGCTCTAGCATGAAAATAAACATGGCGGATTGTGGCTAGAGGGTATACCGCTAAAACCGGAAGCTAACAATACATTTTATTTTCTACCTATTAGATTGTGTTTTATTAACCTCTACACCTACCCCAACCCTAAACCTACCACGATTTACATTCAAATAGACTACAGAAATGAGTTTTATTTTCTTTAAAATGTATTTTAAATAGTTGACTAAATAGCTAATCATACTCAGGGTGCCAAAAGACAACTATGATGAGGCAGATAACCTACTGTGTGTGATAATACCGAAAGTCAGACTAGGGTGTTCTTCATACAAAGGTTTCCTATGACTTCAGAAGACCTGAAATATAGGGCAAGTCGCATGGACCACCTTTACAAAGGTTTATTGGCAAAAAAAGTCCATTGTCTATTGTCAATATTGTAGCAACTAGCAATATAGGAAGCACACCAACCAAGCAGCTTTCTGTTGGTCAACATGGTTGGGCATGGGGCAAGCTAGCCTTTTATATATAGTGAGCAATCTCATTCACATGAGCAGACCGGACACGTGTATACAGCAGCGGGCAATTTTAGCACCATGCTAACTTGAATGCTTGCCATGGGAACTGCCTGACCAGTGATTCAATCTAAATAATGAATCCGGTAAGTTGCAGCGGGAACAGATGGAGACAGAGAGAGGAAAAAAGAGACAGGAGAAGAGAATGGAAATGTCAGCTATAGCATATCAACATACTATGCATACTATTTTTGCACTATAAATACTGCATACATACAATTTTTCTGTATTCATAGATACACAGACGAGATAACTTACTACATTAGCAACAATGTGCAGTATTCAGCAAAAGCACACACAATAAATATCCCGTTATGCAACATGACCTTTCATTTCAGTGTGAAAAGTGAACCAGAAATTATAAACTGTGACCGGTCTCTTCAATTATTATCGGATTAGAATGACAAAAGTTAAAAAACAATTTTAAAAACACACACACATACACACACACACACACACACAAAATAGGATTATAAAACATAACCACTTTGTGTTTCCTAGATGAAAACTAAATGCCACTGTGTAGCATATCATGTGAAATGTTTGGCTAAGTTTGAGATATATCATGCTATTCTTACCATTCCTGCAGTATATACTGTGCACACTACATAGATTTGTTTGTAAAAATGCACTGTACTATTTAAAAAAAACACTATGCCGTTTTTAATTTATAATGTGCAGTACACTACAGTTGAGTTAAAGTATAGTAAAAGAAACATTTTTGTTACTTAATATAACTGGGGGAAAAAAATATGTTTTCATGTCAGCTAGTTGCCAAGGCATAATTTAATTTCAAATGAAATTCATTAAAATTTTATTTAACTTGGTGTGCTAAAACAACTAAAACTAAAACAGAAATGAATAAAAGCTTTATAAACGTATAAGAAAAAAAACCAAATGACAAAACACATACCAAAACTAAAATTAAAATTAAATAGAACTATAAAAATCAAACCTGAATAAAAATATTAATAAAAACAAAATAGGATCTTTTTTAATTTTTTTTATTACGAGTGCAAACCATACAACATACGGTGAACACAACACACAACCCAATAAAACAGCAATATATACAATCGTGCAAATAAACATTGAGACCATCTGACAATAAGTATAGTTATCAAGTTAGTACGATATTGCATATAATAATAATCATACTAAAGATGGTGATGATATAATACCTTTGTGATTAACGCACAGTACTATCAATAATAAATATAAAAAGTAATGAATAAAAAATAGTATCTTAATATACTAAATAACACTGCAGTCCCCAGTATACTAAACTTTTATTTAACATTGCCAATATTGTGTGATTACCGTAAAATGGGCCACCAAATTAATTTTCATTTCCACAGATGTAGTGCATTAGAGCATTTGAAATGATCCTGGTTAACTGTATTAAATCCTGATTTAATAGATTCAATGCATGCAGAGAAGCGTACCCTCTTTTAAGTACAGAGCAGCTAGGTGTCAGACATGTGCTCCCTGTGACCCAGTTTCTCCCTCACGTTGATTCTTCATTGATGTCAGGTGTGTCTCGTCTGGTCCCTCGTTATCCTGTGTATTTAGACCCATTCTGTGTTTGTCGGGTCTACTTGTTGGATTACGTGTGTTTACTCCTGATCCTTTTGTGGATTTACCCCTGAGATTCTCTTATATAAATACAGTTTATGTTATCCACGTCTCCATCGTTCCTTCCAGCAGCGTATCATGACAGAAGACCCGAACAACAAACAGTATTACTTTGTGTTCCCCCTCCGTTTTGTTTCCTTGTTTTATTCAGTGTTTTTTGTTTCCATAGTTCCTCATGGATCCCCTTGCTGCCAAATTCACCAACCTAGCACACAAGGACCTTTCCCTGTTGGAGTATGCGGTTGAGTTCTCACTGTTCTGAATTACCACAGCCCCGTCGACCTCCCAGACACCACTGAACTAAGCTGGAGAGAAGCTATCATCCGGTGTCTGAAGCATCTACTCAGATCCAGAACACAGCCAGACCCAGAGCCCAGCCCACCATCTCCCTACTGCGCGGAGCTTAAGCCCGAGCCCACCGATGACGGAGAGCCAGAGCTCGCTGCGACCGATGAGCCATCGCCAGAGAGAGCGACAGTTCTGAGGATCTCCCCGGAGCCCGAGCCTGTGACGTCAGACCAGGTGCGAGAGCCAGCTACAGAGCTCGCCATGGGGGACATCGTCATGGACAGTGAGAGCGCGGAGAGGAACTCCGCGCCCTTCACCGTGGCTGAGGGTGAGCAATTAATGGATCTGGGAATGTGGAAGGCTGAAAGGGCTCCTGTTCCCGGAGGCTCACAAAAATCCCCCACCCACCCCTCCTGCCTCCTCCACCGCTGTCTCTGGCACCCTCTGCTCGCCCTCAACCCCCATCTGTACGTGCGAGCTCCGCCGTCTGCCAGACGACTCACCGAGGCTGGAGGATCCCCCATCTCTGCCTCCAGCCTCTGAATCCCATACTCCGCCTCAGCCCGTCGGCTCCACCATGGCTCCCAGCTCCCTCCTCTCTGCCGTGGCCCATCAGTCCACCAGCTCCACCGGGCTTTCTCATTCCTCCGGCTCCACCTTGGTCTGTCGTCAACCATCCGTCGCCTCGGGACTCCACTTCTCCGGCTGCGCCTCGTCCCTCCATCCCTCTGGCTCCACCTTGGTCCTCTGTTGCTCCGGCTCCACCGTGGCCTTCTGGTCCCCCGCCTCCGCCTCGGTCGCCGGCGCCATCTGCTCTGCCTTGGCCCTCCGGATCCTCCCCGTTGCCCTGGCTCTCCGTCTCCGCCTCGGGCTCCTCCACTACCTGCTCCGCCGCCATTGGTTGGCCCCTTGGAGTCGGTGGCCATTCCTCCTCCATGTCTCCTCCCTCCATCGGCTCCACCATGGGTCGTTATCATGGCTGTTGCCTGGGTCCCACCTGGCACCGCCTGCTCCAAATCCCTCCTGTTTCCTCCCACCTTCATCACCTCCCTGGTCTCTGTCAGCTAGCCCCCTCCCGGGTGTCTGTCCTCCTCCTGAGCCTCCTCCCAAGTTCCCTCCCTCTGTTGTTGCTGCGGCGCAAGGACGCGCCTTCCGGGAGGGGGGCGAAATGTCAGACATTTGCTCCCTAGGCCCAGTTTCTCCCTCACGTTATTGTTCATGGATGTCAGGTGTGGTCTCGTCTGGTCCCATGTTGCCAAGTCCGCATTTTTCCCGCTTGATTGGGCTACTTTAACACTGTTGCCGCGGTTTGTTTTTCATGTCCGCGGGTTGAAGCGACTCCAATAACATGATATTTATCCCCTGGAATGCAGATTTTAGCAGGGGAACCCCGCCAAAAAAATGTGTATTTTATCCCCCGGAACGTAATTTTTAACTGGGAACCCTCTCAAAACGCCATTGGGCTAGTTTTAGGCTAGTTTTGAGTAGCGATTGGGCGGCTTTTCTTGTGAAAACCTGGCAACCCTGTCTGGTTCCTCGTTATCCTGTGTATTTAGCTGTGTATTTAGCCCCAGTCTGTGCAGTCTGTGTTTGTCGGGTCTACTTGTTGGATTATGTGTGTTTACCCATGTTCCTGTTGTGGATTTACCCCTGTGATTCTCTTATTAAATACCATTTATGTTATCCACGTCTCCATTGTTCCTTCCAGCAGTGTACCATGACACTAAGAAGGGAACTGATGAAGACACATTTTACTGTCTTGTAAGTATTTCACACTTCAAACTGCTGTTAAGATAGTACAGTATCAACAAATATAGTGCCCATGGGCAACATCTGTATATCTAGACTAATCAAATAAGCCATAAGTCAAGCAGTTAAAGAGGTATCACACAATATGAATCCTAAAAAATCGTTTAAAATACACTGTTGAGGAAAACGTTGCACCCTGATTGTGTTAAACTCAGATTTGTTCAGGCAGTCTGGCAGTGAAACGGAAACTGCAAACGCTCACACAAATTGTGCGATGAGCACACCTCGCCTGGAGGTGTTGGAGTTTAATCCTGTTAAAGCAACCCATGCAGCCTCTGTTACATGGCATCCTCAAAATAAAATAATAAATACAGAATAAAGATAGGAAAACTCAGGAGAATTCACTCAAAAACATCTTAATGCATGCACATGCTGTTAGAAAGAGTTGGCCGGGATTTGACTTCAAAAGCCAAACTGAAACAATGGTTCCCATGATGCTTTAAAAAAAATAATATCCTGTAGTTTTACCTGTTTCCCCCAGTTCTTTCATTTTTATTTCCATTTCACTTTCCTCAAAGCTACCATAGTCCTCTAACTACAAATAATGGAGTTCGACATGAAAGACAGGAGGAATGTGTTTATCTATTCCTGTCAATCACAATTCAACTTGTGGGTATATAAACTGTCGCTTGCCACACGCCTGTGACTCTACCTAAAATCTGTTTTAAATATTATAATCTTTATTAAAGTTACACTACATAACTTTTGATTAAGGGTAAGGCAAAACACTGTTTAGAAAATGCTTTTATGATGTACTTATTTTGTTTAACAATTCAAATTTGGGGTGACAAAGTGAAGAAGTGTATCGTTGAACATGGGAGAAATGTAGAGTTTGGGTCTGAGTTTGAGTTAAGTCTCCATTTTGAACAGAAAGCCAAATATATTTATTTTACCTCATTTAAGTATTATATAAAAATATGCACTCTTAAATTAAGTTGTATATGTCTTCTTCTTACTGTAGCTTAAAACACACATGTCATTTGTTCTCATATGCGTAACAGCAAGAACTGGCTGTCTTTGCCGAATTTAATTAGTTTTCCTGTCTAATGTGAATTGCATTACAGAAGATGCTGATTGGGTTTGTTAAGACGTCTGCTAAAACAGATGGGACTGGGAAATGCTTGCATTTACTCCAAAACAATAGAAAGAACATGATTGCTGCTGATCGACTTTAGCTGATGTAGTAATTATAATGTTAACAACAGTTTTCAGTTCCTAAACAAATTCGAAAGAAACTGGGTAAAATATTGAACCTTTTTAAATATTGACCTTTTTTTTTTTGAGCCACAGTTTTGTTCACAGGTACATGACAAAGTCTCAAATTTTCTTGACGTTTGCATTAAATGGAAACTACAAGCGTCGTCTCTATATTTGAGTAAAATAGCTTCTGGAATGAGAAAAATGTAGGGCGGGACTTTTTTCTCCATTGGGAACTGTTTGGATCACTGTTGTTTGCTAACTGCTGCAATCGAGTGACAGTTTGCTGAAGGGTTTATTCCTTTCATTCAAGATTAGAAGAGCACATGCCTTGAAAAATAACAATGTCCACAAATCATTTTTAATAATCAGTGCAATATTCCAGAAAATAAGAACCGAAAAGTAAATAATGAAGAAAAAAGCTATTGACAAAATTTCTTCATATGGGATTGTTGTTGCTTAAAGTTTGTATTTTTCTGAATATCAACTCCACCGAGATTAAAAATGGAAATATAGCTGCACCAAGCTGATCCTCAGCGACATGCTTTATTTGTGCTTTTACTCCACACAGAAGCTAAGAGCCGATGCCACTTGCCTTTCAGGGCTTTTAGCAGTATTAGCTCAAGGGAAGCCAGTCTTTCCTTGTGCACCTAGTTGTCAGACACCAATCTCGCCAGACCTGAAAAGAAGAGTGAGTGAGTGAGAAGGAGTAAGAGTACTTAAGGGAGAGTTGAAGTAATGTGTCTGCCCAGCAGCTTGGCTGTAATTCAGACCACCGGCCTCTCCAACCCACAGCCGTTCCCAATTAACAAGCATATCATTAATCAGCAAACTGAGTAAGTGCTACTTATCAGTTACTTAAGGTGCTTAACCAGCAAGCCACTTTATTATTTTATTTCTTAGTTCTATTTCTGTGTCAGAGGATGCCTTTCAAATGAACCGAAGTGAAATTATGTGACTAAACGAAACATGCTGTATTCAGAATCAGAATCAGATTTGCTTATAAGAAATACATACTCCCACAAAGGATTTATGAATTTTTGAACATTTACTTTAATAATATCATGCTTTCTTGGACATTTAACATACATATTGTTTGATGAATACAAAATGATAGTATAATATTATATATTTAGGTTTATTTCCATTTACAAGACCCTTCTAGCCTACACTCTAAAAAATGTTGGGTTAAATATAACCCAGCGCTGGGTTAAATAGGGACAAACCCAGCTATTGGTCAAAATAACCCAGTAGTTGGGTTTGTCCCTTTTTAACCCAGTGCTGGGTTACATTTAACCCAGCATTTTTTAGAGTGTACAGACAGACAGACGATAAACTATAGAATGACAGACAGCCATTAGATAGAACAATACAATGACAGACAGACAGACAGACAGACAGAGGCAATAACAGAATCACAGACAGACACATAGAACAATAGCATAACAGATAGACGCTTAGCTGCGTATCGAACGACAGACAGACCATGGTAGTATAGACGATGCAATACGAGACAGGCAGACAGACAGACAGAGGCAATAACAGAATCACAGACAGACACATAGAACAATAGCATAACAGATAGACGGATAGAACGATAGAACGACAGACAGCCATTAGATAGAACGATACAATGACAGACCCACAGAGGCAGCGTGCGGGGGGGAACAGAATCATAGACAGACACATAGAACAATAGCATAACAGACAGACAGACAGAGAGATGGAACGATAGCATAACAGACAGACAGACAGAGAGATGGAACGATAGCATAACAGACAGACAGACAGAGAGATGGAACGATAGCATAACAGACAGACAGATAGAGCGATAAAATGCCAGACAGAATAACAGACAAACAGAGAGACAGAATGACGGACAGAAAAACAGCCATACAGACAGACAGAGCGATAGAATGACAGACAGACAACCGGACAGATAGATTGCTAGACACACACACACACACAGAACAATGACAGACAGACAGACAGACAGACATACAGACAGACAGACGACAGACCGACAGACAACGACCGACAGACAGACAGACGACATACAGCCAGACAGACAGCCAGACCGATGATAATGAAGATAATAGATAGATAGATAGATAGATAGATAGATAGATAGATGCCAGTCTACCCATATTACTCATATTAGCGGCCTAAAAAAACCTTGTGTTCTGAACTTTTTAGTGTAATATATAATGACACTAATCCACTGGAGTGTCTACAAGTCTGCCAGAGTTGTACATTATCACTTCCAGCTAGCCTGCAGCTACCAATTCAAGCCCAACCCCTGCCTGCTCACATTACTGTGCTTATTAAACATGCAAGAAGCATTATATACTAAACTAAAAACAAGATTTTGTTTATTGACTTAATCAGATAATCTGGCAGTAGCGTATTGATTGAGGGCAGCTCCAATGGACATACCATCACACCTTCACACTCACCTTCCTCTCAAGACAGCTTCATTAATGATCAGTTTTAAAATATAAAGGCCTGACTCAACTAAGGAGCATAGGGCAAAGCTTAACTGTATGCAAATTATGCTCAAGCAACTGTCCTTTCTGCTGCAGTCTGCTGGCTAGAATGGAATAATTAACATTAGTGCCTTCAGATTTACATGCAAGCTGTTGCATTGCATTAAAGATCTGAATCCTTGACTGAAAAATCAAATTATGCTTTTGACATAAGTATATTGCTGTCTATATTATCTCCTGTTGTGCAATGGCAAGACTCAGGATTGAAATGCTGTGCATGCTTACTTGAAATGGCGATGTAGAATTAAATGCTTTGACAGGTTTAGTTTTGCACCCTGAATAATCTACTAATGAATGTAGTAGATAGATAGATAGATAGTGTCCTACATGCAGGTTATCCACTAGCCACTGGACACAAGTCCTTTAATGAGAGACAGGGAGATAATGAAGATTATGATGGTGATTATTATGGTTATTTTTTTAATTAGAGGCTTAAGATGGCTCACTAACTGAGAAGGACCAGTAGTGTCTGGCTGTGAGTTTGGCAAAAGGAATTTTGCTGCAATTCCATCAAAATTTATCTGCAGAAAGCTGCACCTGCCTGCTAGTCACCAGGGAAACAGGCCAGTGTGTGTGTGTGTGTGTGTGAGAAAGAGAGAGTGTGTTTGGGGGGATGTGCATGCTCTCTGTCCATCTGTGGCCATCTACAGACCAGCTGTTATTGTCTTGATGGTTATGATGTGTTACATACACATCATGTTACTACAGACAGCAGAACAGACACATAACACCCATACATACAAACATGCACATATGGTCAAATCCCCTTCATCATTCCTTTAGCAGACAGTAATGCTCGCACACATGCACACGCTCACACGAATCCCTCCACACACCCTCAGCAGAGAGAACAGTTGGGAGCTAGATATCAAACAGCGGGACTGAAATGCAGGATATTAGAGAACAACAGAGCAGCCAGCCAAGAGCCACACCCATCAGATCAACTTTCATCGTCACACAATTACCACACAACACAATCACTGCAATACAGAATTGCTATACCACACAATTTAATCATATAATTGCATTCACAACATCCCAGAAAAACCCCAGCATCACACAATCACAACAACATATAATCACATTGCAGTATAGCTCATTCACATCACACAATCATAGCAAATTTATCCTTCATTGTAACTTATGTATTATTTAACATATTTATTTCATTTGATATGCAAACACAGATCGAAGCACACAGAGGAGCGCTGTATGGGGTGTTGAAGAAAAAAAAATAGTTTATTGACATATTGTTCTCTCTCTTAATATGTACGTGAGGGTAAATTATATTGATGCAGTTCGCTCAGTCGGCTATTTTATTCCAACTGTTACTCCTGACCAGACGCTTCAATAAATATTTAGTTTATATGTAGAGTTATGCTTCAACTAAGTGTAATGGTGCAATGCAAAGAAAAATTTAGTAGTGCATATGTTGTAGCTTAGTACCCATTTACGTCAAAACTAGGCTAAGTTGTAACTAGTGCACAGCTGGTGCAACTGGCCCCAGGAGACCAGAACACCAGCATCATACAACTTAAATCCGAAAATCCAACGTCTAAAATCCATACTAGGCACCACCACAAGAACGAACATTAACAATCATCGCTCAATCTACATTTATTTTGCAACAACTGTCACTTATCACAATCATACTGTATAATCACAGCATCACACATTACATTACAGAGGAGTACTATCACGGACCCAGTTCCAGTAACATGGTAACATTTTCTATAGTGTATATACAGTAGCACAGCTTTGAGCAACCACTAATCTATTATTTTATTTTATTTTCCAACAGACAAGAGCAATGCAGAAAAGGCAATCAAGTGTGTATAGCTCCTCTCCTCACGTTCCCTGGCCTTATCCTCCCCCCCCCCGTCTTCATATGTGATTGTATTAGCTTTGCTTGCATGGCATCCACGACAAAATAATTAGTAAAGCGAGAGAGGGGTGTGGCTTAAAAATACCAAAGTTAGAGAAACGTTAGGTTATTGAGGTCCACATTGCGACAAGCATAATGAGATGAACCAGGATAGGACCTTCATGTCACTAATTTAGAGCACTGCCCCTTTTTTTTTAATCAGTCTTGCGTCCAGTTTTCACAATCATGTTCTCATATGATAAAATCTATCCTATCTATCTATATAATATGCAGAAGAAAGGAAGATCAAGTCGGAAGATGAAGCACAACTAGGTCTATTTGCAATTATATATATATTATATAATATATTATATTGCAATTACTAGCATAGGAACTTGATACTCATTGAAATGCTTCGCGGGAGTTTGAAATCACCCCTAAGCTCTTTCCCGGCATTTCTGTTCCATAGTAAACAGTGAGGTTCTCTGATTGTCGGATCTTCTGATGCATAAGTAGTGTGGTCCGTCACGTTCGTCCTCAGTAATTGGGCTGTTAAAACCTGATTTTTCTTTCTTTCTTTTTTTCCTGAATCTATTGTCTGTCCTGAAAGCTTAACAAGCTTTTAAACAAATATTTCTCTATTTGAAAAATGAATGAACCTTGATTTATTCTCAACACGTCTTGTAGCTGAAACGATCCTTCGAATTGATCAACATGGGTCGCCTCCATTCAGGAAGAAAGTCCATTGAAAGTATTACAATACACTTGATACAAATGCACTACAAATGTTTTTTGGAACATTGCCTCTTCTACTTGATTCCATGTCTCGTCAAGGGCCCACGCATGCCTGTAGGGCGGGCCAGAAACATATTGTTCTCATAAACCCGGCCTGAAATTTTTTTTTTGATGTACAGCGTTTTCCTGGTTTTCTGTTTTAAATCTGCAATCAGGCACTATCCTCTATTTATTCTCTAGGAATGTGTCATAAACATCATGTTGTATTAGATCCACTTTGTCAGGGTTTCGTCCTTTCGTCTAGTGTACTTCATGTTTTTGTGACAGGCCTGACACTCGCTCATTTCATTGTTTCATTTGAACGTGCGCTCGAGTGTGGCTCGAGCCGTGCGCTCCTCTTCTGCAGTGTACGTTTCATGTTGGAGGCTTGGTGTTTCAGATCCCGCCGTCCATTTCCCTTGAGTTTCGTTTCGTTGTCGGGTCCGGACACTCGCGGGCCCCCACCCCCCCCCCCCCCCCCTCCCCACCCCCCACCCGCCCCCCCCCCCCCCCCCCCCCCCCTCCCCCCCCCCCCCCCCCCACCCCCCCCCCCCCTCCCCCATGGTCTGTCTGTTGGGGAGCGTGCGGCTCGATCGATCGCTGGGATGACCGTACGCTCTTCTGTCCTCGTGTCTTGTGTTGTTGCACGCAGCTTGTGTTTTCGGCTGCGTGCTTTCATGTTGTCATGTCTTGTGTGAACACGCTGCTTATGAGTTTTCTCATTAGCTGCGGGTTCGTGTCTCCTGTTATAGCACATGGCTTGTGATTTGTTTTGCGGGCCATGTGCTTGTGTTTTGTTTTGTGTGAGCACATGGCTTTTGTCTTTTATTCGGTGTGCCATGTGCTCATGTCAATTTTCTTGACCCCTCCCATCTTGTTACCTGATTCTTAGTTAATTTGCCCCACATGTGCTCACTCGTTACCCTCCTCATTTGCTCTCCATCTATTCTCCTTGTGTTTGCAGTCCTGCGTCGGTTCGTTGTCGTTATTTCCCCCTGGATGTCTTCGTCAATCCTGGATGTGTCCAGATCTTGCCTTGCCTTGCCTTGCCTTGTCTTGTCTTGTCTTGCCTTGCCTTGCCAGTCTGTTTTTCCCCCACGGGGTAGTTTTGTTGCTGTTTTGTTTATTTTTATTAACAATAAAAGCCCATTCTCTGCAGTACTGAAACCTCGCTCCATCCTCTACCCAAACCCGTGCAGTACGAACGGCCACCAGAGGACTCATTCGGAGAATGGTTTGCGCCCTCCACCAGCCTCCACGCTCTCCTCCCCCACTACCCGCGCATGCCCACTTTAGGACCTTGAGCTCCCTCCCGTCCACAGGGGGCTGACTAGGATTTTCCCTGGTTTCAGCGTTGCGGCAGAGGGGTTGGTTTAATCTGGCGCCCTCAGGACCTCTTTAATTACGCCCTGGATTAGCCCTCAACTGTGGGGATGATAGGGCTGGATCACCGGTCTTCTAGGGGTTCGTCAGATCCTAGCCGTCGGGAATCCTCTGGCCGAAGAGTCTGCCGCCCCCAGTGAGCCGAAGAGGCTGCAGCACCCCGCAGCTCTGCTAGGAATTGCTGCGCCCCAAGAGGTGGCCGATGATGTGGCAGTGCCCCGCTCTCGGAGACGTAGGAGGAGGAATGGGTACGCCTCACCTCCCCTAGAGGCAGCTGAAGAGGCTGCTGTGCCCCTAGAGGTGGCCAATGAGGCTGCAGCTCCCCGTGTGGCGGCAGAGGAGGCCGCAATGCCCCCGAGGGTGGCTGAAGAAGCTGCAGCGCCCCCAGTGACGGCCGAAGAGGCTGCAGCGCCCCCAGTGATGGCCGGAGAAGCTGCAGCTGTCCCAGTGACGGCCGAAGAGGCGGCTGCGTCCCAAGAGGTGGCCGATGAAGTGGCAGTGTTCCGTTCTCGGAGACGGAGGAGGAGGAGAAGGGTTTCCTCCATCCCACATGGCCTGGAGGCCGTACCAGACCCTCCCAGGCTCCTTGCCCTGCAGGCCCCGCCCGGGCTCCTTGCCCTGCCGGCCCCCGCCCGGGCTCCTTGCCCTGCCGGCCCCTCCCGGGCTCCTTGCCCTGCCGGCCCCGCCCGGGCTCCTTGCCCTCCCGGCCCCGCCCAAGCTCCTTGCCCTGCCGCCCCCGCCCAGGCTCCTTGCCCTGCCGCCCCCGCCCAGGCTCCTTGCCCTGCCGGCACCGCCCAAGCTCCTTGCCTGCCGGCCCTGCCCAGGCTCCTTGCCCTGCCGGCCCCGCCCGGGCTCCTTGCCCTGATGCCGGCCCCGCCCAAGCTCCTTGCCCTGCCTGCCCCGCCCAAGCTCCTTGCCCCGCCCATGCTCCTTGCCCTGCCGGCCCCGCCCAAGCTCCTTGCCCTGCCGGCCCCGCCCGAGCTCCTTGCCCCGCCCAAGCTCCTTGCCCCGCCCAAGCTCCTTGCCCCGCCCAAGCTCCTTGCCCCGCCGGCCCCGCCCAAGCTCCTTGCCCCGCCCAAGCTCCTTGCCCCGCCTAAGCTCCTTGCCCTGCCGGCCCCGCCTAGGCTCCCTCCGGCTCCGCCCTGGTGGCCTACTGGTGTTCTTGTTAGGCCGGAGCCTCCCTGGTCTGTTCCTCCGGTCCCCCCCTGGCTCCCCCAGATTCCTGGTCTACCTGAGCCTCCCTGGCTCAACCCCCCCACCCCCCCCTGGTTCCTGGTTCTGTTAGGCGAGCCTCCCTGGTCTGTTCCTCCGCATCCCGAGGCCCTGGCTCCCCCCCAGATTCCTGGTCTGCCTTACCTCCCTGCTCACCCTACCCCGCCCCTCCCGTTTCCTGTAATGACTTTCTGGTTGTAACTGCTGGCCACTGGCTTGCTCCCCTCCCTCCCTCCTCCCCTCTTGTCCAGTGTTTAGAGTTTCCGTCTTGTTTTCCTGTTATGTAAGCTGTCTTGTGTTTGTCCATTTTTGTTCTATCAATTTTCCTGTCTTGTTTTGTTGTGTCTCGTTAGGGACGCAGGTTGGCGTCCCTTTTGAGGGGGGCTAGTTTCAGGGTTCTGTCACTTCGGTCTAGTGTAATTCATGGTTTTGTGACAGAGCCCTGACACTCGCGTCATGTCATTGTTTTCATGTGAGCGTGCGGCTTCGAGTGTGCTCGAGCCGTCCGCTCTCGTCTGCGTGTACTGTTTCATTTTGGAGCGTGGTGTTCAGATCCCGGCAATCATGTCTTGAGTTTCGGTTTCGTGTCGGGTCCGGACACTCGCGCTCCATTTTCTGTCTGTTGTGGGAGCGTGCGGTCTCGAGTTCGTTCGGCCGTGCGCTCTTCTGTCCACGTTTGTTGTGTTTGTGTAGCACGTGGTTTGTGTTGGGCCGCGTGCTTTTCTTGTTGTCTTGTGTGACCACGCGGCTTATGAGTTTTCTCATTAGCTGCGTGTTCGTGTCTCTTGTTCTAGCACATGGCTTGTGATTTGTTTTGCTGGCCATGTGCTTGTGTTTTGTTTTGTGTGAGCACATGGCTTTTTGTCTTTTATTCGGTGTGCCATGTGCTCATGTCATTTGTCTTGACCCCTTCCATCTTGTTACCTGATTATTAGTTATTTGCCCCACATGTGCTCCCTCGTTACCCTCCTCATTTGCTCTCCATTTTTTCTCCTTGTGTTTGCAGTCCTGCGTCCTTTCGTTGTCGTTATTTCCCCCTGGATGTCATCGTCTATCCCTGGATGTGTCCAGATCCTGCCTTGCCTTGCCTTGCCTTGTCTTGCCTTGCCTTGCCAGCCTGTTTTTTCCCCCTCGGGGTAGTTTTTGTTGTTTTGTTTATTTTTATTGTCATTAAAAACCATGTTCTGCAATACTGAGTCCTCTCTCCATCCTCTACCCGGAAACCTGACAACATTGCTTTAATGGGCTTTTTTAAGAGCGCATTTAATTCAATTTAACTGGCACAACTTTATGTAAGAAGTTTATGATTAGAATTTCAAAAACAAACTCTGACTGCTGGTGAATGCTAGTTCCTAATGCAATAGCAAACACACAGAAGTTTCTGAATCCTAAAAAAAGAAACAGCACAGTGAGTATTTTGGAATATAAATAGTGTCATTATATGCAAATGGAAAACAAAGCATTTGCAGTAATACTGCTCAAAAATACATCTGCCTGTGATGAATGTGCACTTTAAAAGCATGAGTCTAACATATTCTTTGATGTTTGTGAATGCAATTTGCATGATACATATTTCTAAACAATGAATGGTGGTCTTTGAAAACCAATAAGCTAATGCCACTTCCATTCTTCTCATCTAGGCATCTCGTGTATTGCTATTCAAATATGAGATTTCTAGAAAATTAACCATTTAAAGGTGCTACAGAAAAATGTACTTTGTACGTTTAAAATTATCCTAGAACACGAGGCTCTTTTTGCCAATCTCTTAATTTCCTCACTAGGGAATTCACAAAGTCACTAATAAGGTGCTGCACTCTTTTGCTACCATGCTGATCTCCTTTTTTTTTTAGCAGTTTACCTTTTTTTTTTGGATTCAAAATCTCCCTCGGATTTTAAGCCACAGGGGTGCCCGATCCTGTTCCTGCAGATCTACTGCAAAGTTCAGATCCAACCCTAATCGAACACGCTTAAACCAGCTGATTTAAAGGCTGCGTCCAAAAGCTGACAAATGCCGTGGGCTCCATGGGCAGCACAGAGAGGGAGGAAGCCAGCAAGGCATGTCTGAATTTAATGATCGTGTCACATCCTGTCGACTAAGATGCCTTCATCTGATCAATTTTAGAAGCAACACTGCCTGATAGAGCAGCGAAGCAAGTCAGCTGCCGAAGCTGTCGGATGCAAATAAATTTTCAAGGCTCACAACTCTATTGTCAGGGAAGCCCTGTTGTGTGGAACCGTACTGGACAAACAGTTGTGTGTCATGTCACACAGCTGATCTGCACTGCACATATGCATCTTGCAGGTTTTATATGTGTAAGACTTACAAGGATGCAGATATGGGCCTGGTTTCATCTGAAGGCTTAAATCCAGTCACTATTCCAGCAGAGCTGCTCCAGACAGTTTTGTGGTCTGCATCTGACTCAAATGCCTTGCTCTTTACGGAGGTATAATAGCTGCCGTTCTTTAATTAGATCTTGACGGATGAAACCGCGCCTCAGTTGAACTTTTGTCATGTCAAATGCTATAAGACTTCACAGTTTTGAACATCACCATCTTTGATTTTCCTTTAGTCACTGTCGCTAGTTACAGGTGAAAGTCACAAACAGAAGACGGGGTTGACTTCAGTTGCATGTTCAAACAGACAGTATTCAAGCCTCTGTTGAAAGCTGTGGTATGAACAGGACATTTCAAGACTGTGTGAATGTAGCCTTGATCTAGATCATTAAACAACTAGACTCATGTTGACTGGATTGGACATTCTTCCACTACTGGATCCCACAAGCAGGCTTATCTGTCCCATCCATCAAGTCTTCCTGTTTTCCATCAATTTACATATATGCACTTAATAAATCCTAAGTATTAAATACATGTTATTTAGTGCATCCCTGGGAAACAAACCTATAACCTTGGCCTTGCTGATGCCATGCTCTACAGGAACCCCAGCCTTCTTTAATAAAGCAATTGGATCGCAACGCCTCCAGCTGTGCTTAGCTGACTCGCTGCCCATGCTGGTTAATTAACTCTTCATGAGTTTAAGGTTAATGACTTACCGGTCTCCGAGGCCAAGCAGAAGACGCCATGCCAATCTCAGGCTGAACTTAGCTTGAGGTTGCTTTCTGCAACAAGGTTTTTCATCAAACTGGAAATTATTTTTGAAAATCACAATCTCCAATCAGATTGCAGCACTGTAATACAACACCACTAAATATAATGTAGAAACGTTCATTTTCTGTAAAGTTGCTTTGCAACGATTTCTATATTGAAAAAGCTCTATACAAATAAACATGAAACGTGACCATCCAGCAGTTTAAAAGGCACTGGGTCAGTGCTGGACAAAACTGTTTTGTTGCTTTAAATCATTTAAAGCATTCGGTTTGAGGCAAACTAGATATTCACAAACAGAACTGCATATTCTACTTTTTAATAATAATAATAATCAGCACTGATTACTGTTGCACAGATGTATTTTTGTTCACAAAACTAAACACATTGCTAGACTACAAAATGTCTCTGTCTCTCTCACTTTTTATTTTTCTCCAGCTGATTGGGTAAAGCTTGTTATCTGCAGCTGTCATTGTGAATCTCGCTCAGTGACTTGGCCGCGTGAGTATTAGCTGTCTGAATCTATCTCATCTCATAGATTCTTCACACAGAGAGGTGTGCAGTACACAGTAGACCAGGTGAGGTCTGACTCCGATCTGATCATTCAGCGCATATGAATGAATGAACGAATGAATGATGCATTTATATAGCGCTTTGTTGTGTATTGTTGTACACCCAAAGCACTTTACAATCATGTGGGGGTGAGGGTCTCTCCTCAACCACCACCAGTGTGCAGCATCTACTTGGATGATGTGATGGCAGCCACAGGACAAAGGCACCAGTGCGCTCACCACACACCAGCTACAGGTGGAGAGGAGAGAGAGAGTGAGCCAATTAAGTGGATGGGGATTATTAGGAGGCCATGATTGACAAGGGCCAGTGGTGGAAATTTGGCCAGGTGTGATGAGGTGTGACAAATAGTACTACAGTTCCAAACTGAGTATTGATCCCACATTGTGTGCTTTTATACTGTTACTGTATGCCACAGACCTGTTTGCTGAATCCAATTGTAAGATTAAATGAGGGGAAAAGGAGACTGGGGTTAGTTGTCACACTTTGTACTACAGTAAATATTTGTCAAGGTATTATTTTTTGAAAGTCTATACACCACATGAGCATATCAGAATTATTTCTGAAGGATCATGTGACAATTAAGACTTGAGTAAAGGCTGCTGAAAATTCAGCTTTACATCAGAGGAATAAATTACATTTTGAAAAATATTAACATATTTATTTTAAATGATATTACTATTTAACAATATTACTGTTTTTACTGTATATTTGATCAAATAAATGCAGACCTTAATTAATTTTATAACATGACAAAAATATAGTTTTTGTATAGATACCCTGATCAGAAAAAAAGACCTAAATTAATTTAGTCTCATTGGACTTTTGACTTGAAACCGTATAGTTACTGAGACAAAGACCCTGCAACCACTACCCTGTGTGACAACTAGCCCCGGTCTCCCTGAAGCACAAAATACTATATTTCCCAGCAGGTATTTCATATGCGGCAGAACTGGGTCCAAAGCAATTCACAGTCAAGGAGCATTTCACAGTTCTTCCTATCCTGGGTTGCACCACCCATCTCTGATCTAATAAATCACTGTGTCATGGCGACTGATAGGGCAGTCGAGTGGGACGAAACAGGAACTTGTTTGAGAGGGTATATCTACAAAGAAAAAGAGAGAAAATTCATATTTTACATTTCGGTGCAGGATTGTCTATGGTGATGAGCCAGATGATCAGTTGCTATAGCACTACTTCAAGCATCCTAGTAGAGGGTTCTCAAGTCCAGACAGGGCATGCACACACTTGAGTGATTTTTGTTTGAGAAGCAGATTTCCAATGATGCACAAGTGCAAGGTTTCTGTAATTAGTAAAGAGAATATGTATGGAATCAATAACCAAGCCACTCCAATATCTGCATTCTCTCTCTCTACACACACACACACAACAAACTTTCTGCATTTTTAGTTTTTCAAAAAAGACAATTCTGTTTAATGTATAAGCTTGCTTCCTCTCACGGGGATCACACAAAAAAAATCCCATTTGAAAAGTGGACTGATTAGAGCACCAATATATACTGCATTTTGAACGTTTCTATAGTCATCGATCCTTAAAAGCATCTCTCTTTTTTTTTCTCTTTGTTAGAAAATTGTATTAAGATTTCACAATATTCTCTTTTCTTTTTTTGAATCAACTGATGTTTCTTAAAAAAAAAAAAAAAAACTATTGAACAGCAATGTATACTAAGATTATATAGAAAATTATAAGACAACATATTATATGTTCAAACTGTACATGATACACATACTGTGTACATGTTTTATATATATAGAATGTTGAGTTATTACACACAAAATCCAGAGAAATAATAGGTTCTAGCAGCTGTGCAAAGTAAAAACAAACCTTTATCTGGTAACACTTTAGAATAATGGTCCGTTGTTAACAAGTAACTATGCAGGAAGTAATAGGTAGTACTACATTAACACTTAACTCAATACTATTAACTAATAGAGAAGCAAAATTAACTAAACAGTAAGTAGTAGCAAATTTAGGACAAAACGTAGTTCCTTATTAGATATTTGATAACTATTAAATAACAATATCCTCATTGAGAACTACTTGCGAACCAATTAATAAAGAATAACCAATTAATCACTAATCACAACAAAAAGTGAACGCTTAAAAGTGAACAATTGGGTTCTTTGTGGAAACTAATTTATGAATTTGATATCCCCAAATAATTCGGCTACAGGTTGAAATTATGACTACGACTCTTACCAAAGAACGGATGTTCAAACTTACACATAGAACAATAATAAAAATGAAAATTCACTTAAAAAAATTTATAATTAAGAAGTGATGCTGACAAGCTCATTATTGAATTAGTTCACAATTATGATCTCTGCTTCGTGTCAGTTCAGTATCAGTGTATCCCACTCCAAAAGACCTACTGCTAAAATATCACTAATGCTTCACACAAATGCATGACTGTACAGTATGTATGTTAAATAACTTATTAATTTACTCATGAGTAATTACTGAGGAGTTAACATGTTTTTCACTTTAAAATAATAGTCCAGATCACCAGTAGTTCCTTAGTAGCACTTTAGCTTTAAAGTGAAAAAAACATTAGCCTCTCACTAATTGCTCAAGCGTTACCTTGTCAGCCTGCAGGAACTACTAGTGATCTGGACCATTTTTTTAAAGTGAAAAACACCTTAACTACTCAGTAATTACTAAGTAATTTAATAAGTTATTTAACATATTTTATATCTGACACATACATTTGTGTGAGGCACTAGTGATATTTTACCAGACACTGTAATCTGGAATATGTGGTTTTGTGCTTAACACAATATAAATGCAGTCAATGCCTTCATTAAGGATGTGAATTTTTTTGTCAAGAGAACATCATTATTTATATTTAAGAAAAGTCCTCCCCAGCCTGCTGTCACTGAAGGTATAGGTCTTTTGGAGTCGGAGGCATACTGAATTGACACAAACTAGAGCTCATAATTGTGAACTAATTCAATCACTTCCTAATTATTAACATTTTTAAATGAATTATTTGTATTATTATTTTATGTTTTTGTTTGAAATAAACAGAGAACATCCATCCTTTGGTAAGAGTAGTAGTCACAATTTCAACCTGTAGCCGACTTATTGGGGGATATCAAATTCATAAATTAGTTTCCACAAAGAACCCAATTGTTCACTTTTAAGCGTTCACTTTTTGTTGTGATTAGTGATTAATTGGTTATTCTTTATTAATTGCTCATAGTTCACATGTAGTTCTCAATGAGGATATATATTTTTTAGTAATTATCAAATATCTAAAAACAAAGGGGAGAAGACCGTAAGGGGAGGGCTAAGGAACTACCTTTGTCCCTAAATTTGACTACTACTTACTCCCGTTTAGTTTATCTGCTTCTCTATTAGTTAATAGTATTACGTTAAGTGTTAAGGTAGTACTACCTATTCCTTCCTGGGAGGCTGAACTAGATACTTATTGTATCACGAACAGACCATGGGTATTCTCACAGGATGTGTTTACCTTATAAACCTTCAACATACATTCTCCCACTTCACACAAGATCACCCGATCGAGTCATTCGTGGGCGTGTAGCCACAAAAACACGGGCGGCACACAAACCACACCAAAAGAAGTTTCCGAGACAAGGTGTTTCTCGATGAAGCGATGCCAGGCGTGGATAGTAAGGATGAAACATCTGGTTGCTGGATGAGGGAGCATCGTCCCCTGCTGGTTCTAAATCCATTTAACTGGAGGGGTGGTCTGTTTCTGTCATCAGTACTTGGTGAAATTTGTTCATTTCCTTAGCAAAATAGAAGATGTTCCAGGTGGAGTTGCTAGAGTGGGACAAAATACACCATTCCTCAACTATTCAACTTTGCGTTTCAATGAATTCATTCAAGGGTGGCTTGGGTGTCTTATGCCCAGATTGGTTTACTTTTACTGCGGCGCCCCTACAGCATCAACACAGTTTTTTTTTCTCAATTTCCTTCGTCCAAAAACACCTTTCGCAATCTAGAGTTGTTGCATCATGCTGGTGCACGAGATTGCTTTGTGCCTTAAAAGTGCAATCTCTGTGTAACGGCACAGTCCACCTCGAATTAGCGTGCAATTTAAGGAGAAAGTCAGTCAGTTAAAATCGAAGTTATTTGGATCGTGATTTCTGTGCAATTGTAGATGCCCAATGAATAGCTGTATAGATGCTAAATCAGGCTGCACGCCTGGAAAGTGGATCAATAAAGCACAAAAGACACTGCTGAAGCATGAGGTGTGCATGTGTGTGCATATAAGAAAGATAGGGGGTGGGGAAGTGAAGACAGAGCAGGGGAAGGCAGGCTTTTGATTGGTAGGGTCCAATGGAAACTGGAAGCAGTTGGCCTTGGAGTTTCTGAAAATCCCAGATTATCCATACAGCATAAATTCATGCCACTCACCACAAGAAGACTCATGTATGAGCTTTCACAGCTGCTCACTTGAATGAAGAACACTTGAGGAGGATAACTGCATTGTTTTAAAATGCTGAAGGCAAGAAACATGCAAAATGCTGCGTGTTTCCCGTAGGGGGAATGAAACTCGTCAATATAAGATAATACTAGATGAATGGAGAAATGGGGGAAAAAAAAGCTAAATGAAATTAATTTTCCTGGAGATGTTGCTCCAATATGAATGATTTAGGGAATCATTTAAATAAATGTTTTCATGTTATAAACAGACATTCATCACGTACGAGTGGTCTGTTCGATTAGTTGGCTTACTCTAAATCTGGATTAAAATTGATGCACCCCCCAAACAAAAATGCAAAAATAATAACTGCTATAATAACACTCCCACAGTCTGCCATTGGTCAAACATACAGACAGTCTCACTGCAAATTCACAAAGTTGCTGTGCTGCTTAATGGCTTATCCTTCAAAATTGTCTCTGCATATTAAGAAGAAGAAAAATGATACAAATCAGTAGGGTTTAGTGTGATTATAAAATTGCAAAGACTGCGATTTCATTAAAATTAATATATGTGAAGGGCTCTGAAGCGCAGCACTGGGTTCATTTACAAGTATGCAGGTCATGATCCAGTGCTTGTAATGACAAATGTATATTTTTTGCAATTGTAATATTGTAACATCTGTTTAATATTGTATTTAACTTGAACCCATATAATAATATAATAATAATAATATTAAACTTTAAAATAACACAGATTTATAATCACAAATTCTTGCCCAAGATCCTCAGCACTAAAAAAAAGAATTAAAATAAAATAAAAAATCTTTTAAAAATGAATTAAATTTTTTCCCCAAATTGTACGCCCAATTAAGTTTTTAAAAGCATAGAAAAAACAGGGAAAATGACAGCAGTTGTATGATTTGCATCCTTCATGTCATTCCATACCTTTTTCTGTGGAACACAAAAGAAGATATTTTGATCAATGTAACTGTTTTTGCCCACTCAATAAAATCAGTGGGGTACAAAACAACATTGGACCCATTTGACTTTCATTGGACAAAAACACACTAAAGATGACAATGTTTATTTTTGAGTGAACTATACCTTTAAGAATTTCATTAAGAATCTATCATGCCTCTGATAAATGATGAGACATTCCTCACCTTAGTGCTATGAAGTCCTAACAATTTACACTTCAGCATGTTATAGAGGTATTATGGTTCTTTTACAGAAGCTGACGCTAATGTTTTTAGCATCCTTAGCCTAGGGCTTTCTCTGAGTTTTCACAATTTCCCCTCAGTTTATAGCTCCATTACTGCAGGCAGTAACTGTGGCATTGCGGTGTTAATTCACTGGCAGTAAATTCAGCAATGGCAGTAAATGGTTCAGTGCCTCTGGACAGCACCAGGTACTGTATGTGTGCGGACACAAGCAGATTAGAATCCAGCTGAAATACTACTAGCACATTCATACCACTCAGAGTCATAACAATGGATGTAATATAAGAGGTTGCCCAGGGTGTAATTTCAAGCTTGTTTCCCATAATTCCACATTGGTTATCATTTTACAGCTTGTTTGAACTTTGGAGGCTTATTATTTGGTATGACTTTTACAGAAGTACGGCATGGAGCTATTGTGCCACAGAGACAAGAAATGGAGATTTCATATCAATATGAATTCAGAATAAGAGACTTTCCACAAAAACATTTCCAGAAATGTACTCAGGTACACCAACGGAGGCACAAATACTTCACCATGCAGCACATTGCTAATGCTTTGTCCCGCTGAACATACTTTTACAGTTTTCTTCTGTGATGTAGATTACAGGGTTACATGCATCAGTTGGTGACTAGACTTAGGGACGTGGTCTGCACTCAAAAATTGAGGAAGATGAAAAGCATGCTTGCAGTGACTGGGACTAAATGATGTACACTTTTCACAGACAGATCTTTACACAGTTATTAATTTCATAAATGTAGCAACTTTTTATTTTTTTTTAATGTAAGCTATACATTTAGAACTACATTTAGAACATATAATTTGTGCTAAATAATGTTGGCTTTAAATCACACAAAACTAGTTATCGCTGCTGAGTGAGTGTTTCTAATACAACGGCAGCGAGAATTATGGCAAATTTGATATGTTTCTCTTTAATGATCAACGTAATCAGTCTCTCGATATTCTATTGGAATTTTTCTTTTGCTATTGGAGCGAACGCAATGAAAAAATTATATTTGTTTTAGTTTGTGTTTACCACTATACGCTATAAAAAAGTATTTTGTACAGAATGATTTTGTAAAGTGTTGTAAAGAAAACAAGATTATTGGAGTACATTTTACAAGAAAATACGATTTAATTTGAATTTAGAGATGCACCAATTGCAATTTTTTTGGCCGATTCTGATTTCCGATTTTTTTTTGTACATGTGGCCTGCCGATACCCATTTTTGCAGATTCCGATTTTCTTTCTAAAAAAAAATTATTTACATAAAACTGATTAAAACGGTCCATAATTCCCCCAATCTGGACAAAGTTACAGATGTTCTCTCACTTAAACAACTCTCAAAATAAAGTGCCATGTGTCTAGAAAAGAGGTAGAAATAACAATTAACTGAAAAGGAGTTGCTGTATATAACAATACAGATGTCATTACCCACTATGTTGTAATTTTTTCACTAACCTTATTAAATGTCATCTTTCACATCAAATTCTTAAATTTTTTCAATAAATTCAGTTGGAATAATAAGAAACTGTAGAGCTGTTACCATTCAAATGAAATAAGTATCAACAAACTCCATCTTTCCACTGCAGGAAATACAGAAGCTGCATCTGAAGTGGCATTAGATATTTACACAGACTGTTTGATGAAGCTGAGGTGCCATAGATGCATTTACACTGCAAAATTACAAATGCATAAGTAATGTTATAAGATGTTCAAAAATATTTTTTACATACAAATAAAAAATGTTGGGAAAATGCAATGATAGGTTTAAATATGAAACCAAACCAGTAGGTAGCGGCAAATGACTGTTTTAATGAGTGAGTCATTAGTCATTCATTCAAACGGCTGATTCATTCAAACGGCTGAGTCAATCAGAAACAAGGCAAGTGACTACTGTCTTTATGAATGGGTTACTGAATCATTGACTCACTCGATTCTTTCAAAAAACGTGGATTCATTCAGTAACGAAACACCACTGTGTTGATCAGCGGTGACACAAAAAAGTTCTGCTGTGGCTTTGATTGAAACTATTCTCATCAGCGAAATTGAGCAAAAACAGTCAATATTATGTCTAAAATGTAAGTCACTTATTATTAAAGGGGCATATGTGTTTTATGCTAAAATAACATTATTTGTGTCTTTGGTGTAATGAATGGGGTTTATGGGTTGAGGTTCAAAAAAACCATTCCACATACTGTACATTATTGTTTCTCCTATACGCCCCGCCTTTCTGAAACACGTCGATATTTACAAAGCTCATCGTTCTAAAAAAACGAGGTGTGCTGTGATTGGCCAGCTATCCAGTGCATTGGGATTGGCCGAATACCTCAAGAGTGTGACGGAAATGTTAAGCCCCTACCATACTGTGATGATGCCCTGTCAGGCAGGAGCATTGATTCAAAAACATGAAAACCCATTATAAACGAGGGATTTGTTGCATCAGTGGGGACATAATTATGGATTATAAATGACTTAAACTGTCTTTTTACGCGCTGCGTTGCATCACGCCACGTAAACATAAAACCATGTCTGCATTGTGATCGGAGAAATTACAAACAACAAGCACTCTACTCTGCCCAAAAAAACTTGCTTTAAATATATAAAAATATAAAAACTCTTTAAATAAAAAAAAAACGTACTTACAGTCTCTGAGTCAGAACAGCCAGCATTGTAGTCTACTCTTCCAGGAAACTTCCACCAATAAAACTCTTCCAATAAAATGTGCTGCACACATCCGAATATTTGGGTTGAACTGTTCTGGAACAGTGTTTGTAAATACAACTTAACACTGATTTCTGGTCGTGTCCATTTTGGAAGACAAACAAAGTAGTTTCGCTTTCACAGCGAAACAGTCACACACGGCGGCCTAGCATGAGCAGAGGCCGGGGGATAAAGTGAAGAACGGCCGGAGGGCTAGAGTGAGTTGAGATGGCACGGCCGGCGATTTCGGCGAAGGAGCATCCGGAAGGACGTGACGACTCCGGGCTGGACTCTGCTTCGTCCACGGTGAAAGCCGATCCGGCGATCCACAGTGCCAAGTTGAAGTATTTCCTCAGCGACCAGCAAAGATCAGTTCTAGGCATGACGAAGCAGATATTGTCCTCTTTTGGAAGGCCAAACAAAGTAGTTTCACTTTCACAACGAAACACACAGCGTCTTCACGACATGGCAGCAGCAACAATACTACAGTGAGAATAAAAGTTACGCCTTCTTCTTTGTGTGAACATTTGGGCGGCGTTATGCAAATCTTCCCACATAGTGACGTAGGTATGTGGGGGCGTGTTAGAACGAGCCGTTTTAGGTAGGCGTGGTTGACTCTTAACTTTTATAAAAAATATCTCTTTGGATTTGAGACTGTAGTCTTTGCAACTTACAGATCTTCTTATGCACCAAGAGCTTATAACACTCAAAGAGAAAGGAAAAATTGAAATCGCATCATATGACCCCTTTAACTTCTTGTTTATTGAACTACAGTTGTATAAAATCACATCATGTTGAAACATTTTGGTCGTGCATTGTTGCGTACCTAAATCATATTGTACATTTATTTTTACTACAGCAGTATACATCTATAACTTTCCGTGTGTGCTGTTGGGCTCATTTGTTTTGAATTGAGTGTCTCTCATACACTTACTCAAGCTGTGCGAGCCTAATCTGGCACGACATAAATACATTATCAGTCGCCGCACACTAGAGGATTTTAAGGCCGATTTTAAGCCTGATTTGCGGCTTGTCGCTGTTACGGGGCAAACAAGATGAGAGGCAGAGATCATACAGAAACGAGATACACAGCCTAGGATAAAGACACGAATGACTAAGGCAATAAACAGGATTAAACTAGACTTTGACTCAGAACTAGAAACTCAAACTAGGACTCAGAATAGACTCAGAAACTTCAACTAGGACCGGGAAACGACTCTGTAAAGTAGCTACGGGGGGGGGCCCCAAAACAGAATAGATGCTAAACAAGATCGGCAGTTTGAAAGGTGATCTGAGTGAGGGTTATATAGTGAATGTGTGATTGGTTACAGCTGTGTGCAATTAGTGCAATGGATGATGGGATATGTAGTCCGTGATGACATGCAACAGTGTGTAGTGCGAGAGTCATTGAAAATGGAAAGAGTGACCTCTGCTGACTAGCAGACGGAAGTCCATGGACAGGATCGCTAGCGATTTTTTGTCCAAAAATCCTCTATTGTGTGGTGTCATTACGATCTGCTCCCGATCGAGACAGAGCGTCCCCAAACTCAATCGTAAATATCAAACATGTTGATATTTCTTATTTGTATGTATAAAAAATATTTAAAACATTAATCTTACAAAATATTAAACATGTTTGATATTTACGACTCTTGCTCGGACTGCTTCTGACGTGATATGAGAGCCAATTAGAGCGAGCAAGCGCCACCTACCGGATGTTGCTTGCTTCTATTGCTGAAACAAACTTGACAGCCACAAACATGCCACAATAGCAGAGAACATCACCCATATTCTTTGCTATGCTTAGTTTTTCACTGTGAAACAGAATGCATGCCAGGAGAGCCAGCTGACAACGTCGATTGTTCTCCATTTGTTTTTCTTCTCTAGTCACATTTGATCTCGCGACTCTCCGTGAGATATCAAGTGTGTGGTCTCGTGGTCTGGTCAAATCGTCTAGTGTGCGCATTCAGAGGATTATAAGGCTAAAAATCGGTTGAAACTGTCTTCATGTCTGTCGTCTCCCATAGTTTTAAAATCGGTTAAGATTCGAAAATCATCTAGTGTGTGGCCAGTGTGAGGTCAAAACTGACCGGCTTGGAATCGGCGGGAACCTGACGGTAACCGATCATGCGGAAAATCTGCTAATTCCGGTCCCTGGCCGGTCGATCGGTGCATCTCTAGTTTAAATCAGTGTGTTAGGCCTACTTGCCTTTTCTTTGTAATTGTTTGTGAAATTTACAAGTAATATCTGGGTGATTAACTAATTTGCTCAGCAAAATTCTCTTTAAACTGTTGATCCACCATGATAGTACACTGTAAAAAATGATTTTAAAAAATTTTTTTTCGGGGGAAAATTAAAACCAAGAGATGGAGTACGTTTTACAAGAAAATACTGTTTCAGTTTTTCTACTTCAAAATTTTATGTTAATTGTGTTACTTGCTGTTTCTTTGTAATTTGTGAAATTTCCCTGCAATTTCTAAATTGAAAATTGTAAATACTACAATAAATGTATGTATAAATTGTAAATTCCAACAATAAGCATAGTTGACCTGCAAGAACGAAACAAAAAATTGACTACAGAAACTAGTTCACTAATGCACCCTTGCAGCAAGGCCGAGAATTCAATGCATGCTTCTGTTCAATTCTGAACTGCATTCTGACACATTTCAGAAATATCATAACTGCAGAGATAAAGACGTTAAGGTTTCCTCCAACTCTCCTAGCCATCTTTGTTCTATGGGTACATTCCCTTATTATTCCTTTCTGGTTTCATCATTTTCACCTCTAACTACTCTGTTGTGTTCTCATGCCCATTTTCTTTATCGGCTTTCTGTTACTCTCTAGAGGATGGGAGGAGAGTATTTGTCAGTGTCAGTCAGATATGCTCCACTGAGTTCTGGAGTGGACAGACCTTAAACTGAACTCAAACTTAGAAACCAGAACATATTCACACACGCCTGACCCTCCCTCACGCACCAAACACACACACAAAGAAAACCGAGAATATCAGCAGAAGGGAATTACAGTGAGTAGGCAAGAAAGAAAATCCAATGATGAGTCGCCGTACAAACATTAACTCACTCACTTGTGGGTCAAATTGTTCTGTACATATGAGCTGAGAGCACTCAATATGTGAGGATTAGTTCTTTCATACTTCATCTTATTACTTTACCCCTCCTCCCACCTCAGCCCACCGTCCCTCAGCATTACCGCCTGAAAATGAAAAAGAAGAGTTGCTTTCATGCACTTGTCGAAGGGCTCAAGCTAAGTGTCACTCGTAGACGGAAAACCAATCGACACACGAACGCCCGGTCTGTCCTCAGTCATTTCGCCATATAGCAGTCCTGTTCATCCTCGTAGGCGGGGGAGACCATCCCACACACGCCACACCGCCGTATAGACGTTGGTGCTCCTGGTGGCTTGCTCTCCATGAGTAGCCGGATTCTAAACTGCTCCGAATTGATGAATGTGCGGTCTCTCGTGGTAACGTGGGATTTGTCCTATCCCCGGCTTTGCAAACATTTCCCATCGATTTCTCTGGCGGATCACAGGGCGCAGGCGTGTCGTCCTTCCGGTAGGTGTGTCCTTGCAGCTGTCCGTGTTTGGTCCGGTCCGTGTGCTTTATCAGAACCGACCTATCCCGTCTCCCAATACCAATAAAGCTCTCTGACCCGAGACACTCTTGTCCCGCTGGGCCCCCGATGTAGGGTTAAGACCATACGAACCTCGTCTTAGAGTTGGGTATAGTGCTTAGTCGCGCCGCATGCGTCGCGCGCAGACCGGGCCCGAGTGGTCCCATCTTAAAACATAATCCTTCTGTTTTTTTATCTCTTTGTGCCCCCCAGCACCGCGAGTGCGGCCCTGTTTTACCCCCCCCCCAAGCGTCCCACGCCCCCGCACTAACGGCCGCGGACCGCCAACTACCGCGCCGCCTACCTGGTTGAGGGAGCGGTGACCACCCGGGTGAGGGGAAGGCATGGAGGCAGACCCAGTCACCCGCGTATCAGTAACCCGGTTTGTTTTGCGACCTTGTGACGCATGCATCCGGTCCAGCGCCTCTAGTGTGGTTCTGTCCCGGGATGTGTGGAATCCGCGATATCGAAGGCAGCACTGCTTGCGCTTCAGCGGAGTGTGCAGCGCCTCCAGCCACGTGTCTCCGCACCCGCCGGCTGTTTGGGTGTTGTGCATGGATGGGGAAAGGCTGTAAGGTAGCCACAGGGCCTGGGGTCCAACAGAGCCCCAAGTCACAAATACCGCGCAAGACCTATTGAGCTTGTTCTTGGTACAACCCCACCCGACAAAGAGCCGATAGAATTAAAACGCTTGTGGGATAGGACCCCCAGCGGCCACGGGGTCCTCTGACTTGCCGATCAATAAGAGGTGGGACCTCTGTGCTAGATCTGGAACCAAGTGTGACATTTGTGCCAGAGGCCTGGGGCCCACGGAATCCTCGCCCTGAGCGAGTCTGCCTCATGCCTCCGTGGTACTCGTCACCCCGAGGGACAGGGTTGTCCGTTACTGACCTTGTGCCGCTACAAGCTGGCGGCCCACACCCGGGTCCTAACTTGTCCCCCGTGCGTGTGGTGCGGAGCGCAATGCAGACCTCACGCAGAGGGACTTGAGTGAGGCTGCCACGGACGCAGGGGGGCAGTCGACCCTGGGGTGGAGCCCAACTCGGCAGGAGCGCGGGGACTGCGAGTATCAGCGACGCTCGACACGACGGACCGACAACGACACTACCAGGCCGGGCGAGAAGGCCAGGATCCACCACAGGCGAGGCAAGGGTGAAGGGACTCAGAACACAATAGTTCCTGGCCGAGCGAGAGCACGAACTCGGAGTGCGTCAAACAGTGGCCCTGCGCGAGCGCGCGTGGCACGCAGCGAATATCACCCAAGGGCCGGCCTTTGCTGTGAGGGGAGAGCTGCCGGTAATGTACAGAACTAGTGTGATCACAGGCAAAGCTCACTTGCGCATTACCATGGTATAGTCTGTGATGAGGGACACTTCAACCCAGCAGGAACGATGAGCTGTGTTAAGGCGTGAGGTGTTAAGCAGCAGGAGGACACTTGGAAAGGGTCCAAAAAAGGGACCACCGAAACACATCACAGCAAACTCTTTCCTTTTTAATCAAAACGTTCAGGATTTATGATATTTTTGCTCAGAAAAAGCCTTTTGATTGTGGAATATCAGGAGGCAAAGGAAATTGCAACAACAATTTGGGGACATGTCTACATACAGTTTAAAATCTGCCTACTAACAATAAATATAAAGAAAAATGTTATATGGTAACAACAATTTAGTCTATATTAGTATAAGCTAGAAAATTTGGAACCAAGTCTTGGATTGTAGTTTGATTAAATTGGACATTAACAAATTACAGGACAAATAATTTAAACCACAAATTATCTTAAAATAAATCGGGTTGCAGGTGAGATGCGACAAATAACACTACCTCAATTTCGTGTGAACAACTAAGTCAGAATTTAAGTGATGTTAAAGATTTGATGGGTAGACCCAAAAATCTTATATAAGGAAGGGAACGTGCATCTAAGCTTTTGTGTATAACACTTTATTTCGGGAGTAGTCCAACTTTAGAGCTATTCTATGAACAGGTAAGTAAACATTGCAACTACATCGTCACCTAGCCAGTTATAGAGTATTCGTAGACTGTACCTGCTTAATATCTTATAAAACACGTTCGTTGTCAAATTATTCTACTAACCCTAAACCTAACCTTGAGACTCTTGAGAGTTAGTAGACATGTAGTTGCAAAAATAATGATAATTAGTTGACATGTAGTTGACAAGTAGTTACAAAGTACTTGTAGTTAGTAGAATGTCTAAAGTGGACTATCGAAATAAAGTGTAACCCTTTTTTTAAGTCATGAGAGACCAAAGCATAACATACTATTCATGGAGTGCCAGTTATTTTTGTAGTTCTGCAGCTTTACTTATTATTCCTCAATTCCACTAACCGGTTACCGTTCATTTTGTGGTTTAAAATAAGCTGGCCCAGTGTGTGTCACTTTTAATTGAAATGGTAATTTATTATGTGACATTTCGACATGAACCAGGGGGAGTATTGGTGTGCAGGTAGTGAAGAGCCGCTGGGAGGTTTTAAATTTGGGTCGACCTGTATATAGGATAAAGGAATGAACACTGGTGGCCGGGGGTGAACAGAGGGGAAGAACAGTCAGCCTCAACGAAAGGACAGTAGTCCTAGGAACGAGCGTTGAAACAAGTAAATGCAAGATTCCTTCTCTCTGCAATAGATGACAAGAATTCCAAGAGGTAAACACTCATTGTAGGTAGTTGTAGAAGGCTAACGAAGTATCTCTCGAATGGTTTACTAGTGAGAATCGAAACGTTTTGAGAACGTACTGCACAGAAAGACCAAATAAAGGAAAGTGGACAAGAAAAGTGTAGAGACAGGTGAGAGCAGCCGGATGCAAGATACTGCGATGTCTTAGCCGACAAAAAGTATGTAGCAATATTTTGCGTAGCCTATATAAGTAGCAACATGTGCACTATGGTTGACAGCTGCACAAATTGGGAACAACAAGCATATGGTTGAGCCCTAAAATGTGTGTAAGAAATTAAAACCAGATCATTACCTGCCGGAAACCCCGGGTGCTTCTAGCCAACATAGGGAGGGCCAATATCCATAATGATGGCTTCTTCAGTGACAAATGTCACCTGTGTTGTCTCTCACACTGATACGATTTGTTTCTAGAACTGGGTGTGGAGTGTTTTCACGGTGTAACTTAATTTCTGTGAGGGCTTGGTGCGACCTTTGGAACAATTATTGATCATTGCACAAGAGTTTCAGTTTTGTTATTGTATTTTTATTGGAATTTTACTATTTCACCCCCATTTCCTTTAATAAATCTATTTTGCACTAGGTACACAGCATGGAAGGTTCGTACCTCTCAGGAGAACTTCTTGAAAGGGACAAAACTCTCCCAAATTGGAACCCATTAAAGACGTGCTAGGGTTTTTAATCACAGCCGACGTCCATTGAGACCCTAGTTAAAAATGATGCGAATTGTGTGTTAAGTTAGGCTTTCATTCTGGTTGCAGGTTTCATTATTTTTTACTTATCTTTTTTTCCCAGATGGGAGGGAGCATCCGAACCTCACCCATGAAGGTGCTCATTTTTCAGGTTGGGGCCAAGGAAGGTAAATAGTAACTGACTTTATTCCTGTTTCGGCTTCTGGATAATATAGAGCCAATTGGGATACTAAATAATGCAGCTATAGATTGTGTGGGTGTGGTTGGTGTGGATGTCAGGTGTGCGTTTGTATGTGTGTCATGAAAAGAAAATTGCGTGTGCGTTGGGGGTGTGTGTACTACTGTTGAGAGAGACGAAAAACTCTACTAGCAAACTGCACGGCAACCCAAACCAGTGTGCACAGCAGATGTTGCTGGCATCTAATGGTATATAAAATTGTAATGCGCCGAACAAAACCTTACTAAAAGCTCATTTTTGAGATATCAACCTCAAATTTGGGGGTTGATTCCTTGGGATAATTGTGATGTTTTAATCAGCTGTTTCAGCTCTCATTCTGACGGCACCCATTCACTGCAGAGGATCCACTGGTGAACAAGTGATGTAATGCTACATTTCTCCAAATCTGATGAAAAAAAAAACAACTCATCTACATCTGTAAATTTCCAGCAACTATTCTTTAAAAAAAAAAAGTATCAGCATACTTCTCCTCAACAAACCACAGTATCATTGAGGTCTGTATTTGATTTTAACCTGATTTTAACACATACTCGTGCATTTATACTTCAGAAACCCTTGCTGTTTTGCTGCTATGAAAGACTGTAATTGTAACTTTGGCAAAACATCAATGCCTTTTAGCAGATGGTTTCCTCTATCCAAAATGTCAGTCTAGGATAGTGATCTTTTATTATTCAATACGACATATCTCACAAGTGAGCCAGGTTAAGGAATCAATTTGTTTAAGGGTTCAGCACGGAATTTGATTTTCAATCCCAAGGTTGCACCACTTTATTCTCTAACAGGGCTCTCTTCCTATTACCCAGAATGCATCAACATATCATAACAGTCCCTGTCAGGAGAGAGGAGGGTCAGAGTCATTCTGTAACCACGGTGACTGTGATTGTAAATCCAACCTCGTCCAGATTCAATTATCATACAGCCAAAAAAGGGGGGAAATATGCATAAAGGCACATTTGGAGATGCTGAAGTGCTGTTTCTTGTTTGGTGCATTTAATCTAAAACAAGTTAGATACTGACAGATGCGATATGATAGTAAAAGGAAGCTAAACTTGCCCAAGTATCTATGATTCTTTGTGTTCAGCTCAGCACTCAAGGGGATTTTTGTTACCTGAGGGTGGATGTTTCAGGATGACTTGTGTCAGCACCTGCCCCTTATGCGCTATATGGATTCACACACCATTAGGCAGCGTTCTTCGATGCGACTGCCAGGTCCAGGGTCCTACGTGTGATCGAACAAGGTTGCAAAAGGTTATGAGACACCCCAAAGCTCTGCTTGTTCTCAAAACAGCACTGTGATCTCTCCTTCTGACTAACAAGATATTATAATTCATTTAAAATTAAATCCAAGTCAACAACAGGAACAGCATGTAACGTCTCACTCAAAGCCTTCGATCTCTTTGAATCTCTGTTAAGACCCGAGACTCTGAATCAAATTTTACAATAAAATTAGCTTTGATGTCAGAGTCACATGGACATGTTGACAGGAACAACAAAGCAGCACTAATCTTTGTAGCTGGTTTTATCTGACAAAAATGAAATATTAGACTCTGAAGCATTGCACATCTACACTTGTTTCCGTATATACTGTGTAAAGAATTAAGCTTTCAGTTAGTGTAATATAGAGCAGGGCGTGGTGATAAACTAGATTTATTTCCTTAAGAAAGGATTTTAGCTCTAGTACAACAAAAAAGCAAAAGATGCACATATAAGTGTTTTGTGGCAAGGTTTATCACTACTGTATCTTTCATTATCAGTACATAAAAAAACCTTCAAATTGAATTATTTAATTAATGTAATAAACAGTAGTCAACATTTGAAGCAGATCAAAAAAAGTTCATCAAAGTTGTCCTAAAACCTAAAATGCACTCTTGTCTTAGGACAACTCTGATGAACTTTTTTTTTGATCCACTTCAAATGTTGTCTACTGTATTTAAATTTATCATAAATATTATAATTCATTCCTGTGATGGCAAAGCTGAATTTTCAGCATCATTACACCAGTCTTCAGCATTTTCCAATATGCTGATTTGGTGCTGAAATAACATTTCTTACAATTATCAATGTTGAAAACAGTTGTGTTTAATATTTTTTTGGAAACGGTTGATAATTCTTTTCAGGATTATCTGATGATTGTTTTTTTTTGGTTTTGTTTTTTGTTTTGCAACAAATGTAAAAGCCTTTATTTTAACTTTGATCATTTATTGTTCCCCAAACTTTTGAACAGTTGTGCAAATTACAAAACTTGGTCACGCCAATCTTAAAAACATGGCTACACTTTCAATAATAAACATACTTGGTCAACCATAAGATTGCTCATTTTAGATAATTATGAGGCTGCTGCATGCTAATGGTGTTTGATTGTATAGACATTTAAAATGATCTCACCCTCTTAATTGTCTTCTTAATGTCCATATCCTGCATCCATCAAATCTCCTGTTGGCATGAAACATGTCTGGAGTACCGTGGGGCGGCCTCAAGACCTTTTAATTCACACCTAGTGGGAATGCTTAATCAACGTTGTTCTGCCATTAATATCCCGTGGATCAATAAACGACAAGCATGGGATTAAAATAGCATTACCCCATTTATAAAGATTAAGTACATTGTTCATTAACACTCACCTTCATACGTTCCATACGCACTTGAGAAACACATGGATATACAGAAAGGCAAATACACACGATTACATCATGCTGTCAATATCCATTCGCACATAAACTGTAATGCACCATGTCAATGCAGGAGCATGCGCAAAGTAAATGGGCATGCACTGTGCACCACAGACATGTAAAAATAACATATGACAAGCACATCCTTGACACACAGAGACGTGCCACATGGAAAGTCACACATATGCACACACAATACCCAGGAATGGAAGCTTTGACATCTTGACACACACATTCCTGCAAGGATGCTGACAGCAAATGCAGTCAGTGTCTTTCTCCTAATGCGAACCGAGCTGACTCATTCAGTCAGTCACCCATTGGGGGGTCTTGTCAACCCTGTCTGAGACAGGGCTCAAGTGAATGCCACTCTTTACTGTGGCTGAGGTACAGAAAGTGATGCAGAGGTGAAAAACACCTGCCTCCGACTGGAGAGAAACAAGATCCTTTCTGGAGTAACCTCATCAATTGCACATCTTGGTTTTAGAATATGCAAATGTTGCACTACACACACACACCACTCCACACCTCACACTCACACACCCGCACACTCACACACTCACCCACACACACACACAACACACACACACACACACACTCACACACACACACTCACACACTCACAACTCCACAACACACACACGATCACCCACACCACTCACACACTCACAACACTCAACAGCCACATCACACTCACACTCACACTCACACTCACACTCACTCACTCACACTCACACTTACTCACTCACTCACACTCTCACACTCCCACTCACACTCACACTCACACACTCACACCCTCACACACACACACACACATACACACTCTCACTCACACTCACACACACACACCTCACACCTCACACACACACACACACACACACCCACACACACACACACACACCACACACACATCATATACACACACACATACATCATATACACACACACACCACACACACACACAACACCACACACACACACACACATATTATGGGGCAAGACATTTACAGCACGAGTTTACAAACAGTTTCTATTTAAAAAATGTTGTTCTTTTGATTTTTTATTCATCAAAAAATCCTGAAATAAAGTATCATTATTCCACAAAAATATTATATAACAAAAAACTGTTCAACTTGGATAATTGAGCATCAAATCAGCATATTAAAAAATGACTTCTGAAGGATCATGTGACAATGAAGTCTGGAGTAACGGCAGCTGAAAATTTAGCTTTGCAAATATATTTTTAAAAATATGTTCAATAGAAAACATTATTTTACACTGTAATAATAGGATTTTTAATATGTCTGTTTAATCTGAATTTTATTATCAAATCAATGCAGCTTGTTATAGCATATAAGACTTTTGTCAAAGGCCTTAAATAATTTTAATTATGCCTTTCCTCCCCTCTACCATTATATATATATTAAAATATTATTTAGTAGCATTTGGCAAAGTTAATATTAGTATTATTCTGTCTATAGGCATAAAGATTGACTTTACTTGAAATCCACTCCTCATGGGATCCGTGTAAAACAAAGACACATAATTTAACATGATTTCCATATGTGAGTATGTGTAATATTCATGGCGTTGTTTTTTAATTTTGTTACCCTAAGGCCTGACAGTGAACCACTCAGAGGCACACCTGAGCTGCGATGTATACCCATATTAATTCTGTCATGAGCGAAAAAATATTCAAAATGTCTGCCATAAGATATTTGATTTTCCATAACGCCCATGCAATTCAGTAAACCCCAGGTTGGTTCCAGGGGACCATAAGTTACTTTGAATCTTCTAAATGACTACACACAGTAAACCGTTGTTGGCTGCAAGTCATTTAATGAATCCGGTGAGTCTGATACTTCTTCCACAGTAAGAGAGGTATGGGGAAATGATCCATACGCAGAAGAAGAGTTATTTGTGTTACCAACACCACAGATCGGTGCACCTCACCTTCTTCGTCAGCATATTTCACAGCTTGGGTGTGGGGAGGGGGTTGTCTGGGGCTTGATGAGATTTTCTTGATTAAGTCAATCATCGTCAGAGGAAGTTCAAACAGAGGCCCTATCAACAGCAGAATAAAGAATAAGAACAGAAAAATCAGCTTATGTTGACCTCATTTGATGATCTTAGCTTTCTCTCAAATTTAATTAATAATAAAAAAAAAATGGCTTGTAGATGGTTAAAAGGAATCTTATCCTGGGATACAATTAAAGATATGCTAGGCCAGGTAGTGTTTTAAAATGGAGTGAAGGTATTTGCTGCTCTCTGCTGTTCAATTTTATCATGAAAGACACGTTTAATACAGTTAAAAGCAATGCGTTTTGCAAGCCGAATCTATTAGAATAACAAAATAATAACATATAAATAAAAATAATAAATAAGTTCAATAATAATCATAATAATAACAACACTATAAAAATCTTACATCCACTTCTAGGCTTATTTTCACAAGACAGTCTCAGGTAGGGCCTATATATCAAAGACTTATCGAAGACTTACAATTATCCCTTAAAGGGACTTTGGTATATACAGCGATTTATCTACTAAAATGGGGAAAGACCAGACGGTCATCTTTACAACGGCTGGACAAATCAGGTATAAAATCTCAAATCTAAACCTGAAATCAAAGCAAAAAAAAACAAACTAGTTGGTCCTAATAATGCGCATGCGCTTTCGAGAATAAACAAAGAGGCGGCGTCTAACAAATTACTTTTTATTTTTCTTCCTACATATTTTAAAAGAATGAACATGATCTCGTGCCCAATGATGTCTTTAAGCCTTAAGTGTTTTATCAATGAATCCCTTGCATTATCTGAGAGGGAGATTACCGTATACCGACTTGCATAAACATCTTCCATCAAAACATTTCAACACGCCGTGTCGGCCGTTTAGAATCGGCGATGCCTGATTTGTGAATGGATCAGTCTTGCGAGTCGGTTGTTTTCAATGAATCGATCAAAACGGCTCGTAATTCCCTCTGATTCCTTCGAACAGGTGATTGTATATACAGTACTTGGAGCGATTCTCAGGCCCCGTCCACATGTTTAGCTGTATACGCATACGTTTTGTATCGTATAGGCGTTTCATCCACACGGATCCGGCGTTTTGGGAGAGTGAAACCACTCAAACCAATTTTTTGAAACCAGGTCCCAGAGGCCACGTCCACACGTACACGGGTATTTTTATAAACTGAGTTTTACTTCTTCCGTTTAAAAAAAAATCTCCGTCCACATGAAAACGCAAACGCAAACACATGCTATGAAGCACTGTCGCGAGAGCCAAACCAACGGGTGGCGATATAATCTCAACCGTAAAGCCATTTTGGCCAATCAGAAGTCTGAAAAAGTCTCCAGTAGGTGGAGATAACAGCTCAGGCGCCGACGTCACAAGCCAAAAAACTCCGGTTTCGCTGTCTACACGACAACACTGCAACCGGAGTTTTTGAAAAACTTCACCCTGGCAGGCGTTTTCAAAAATGTTCGGTTTCAGTGACCTGGTGCTGCGTTTGCGTGTGGACGAATGGCCTAACCGCACAGAAAAAGCTGCGGTTTAAAAAAAAATGCTTTAGTGTGGACAGGGCCTCAGTGGATAAATCTGAAAATGCCGCCCTTGCGTTTTCGTGTGGACAGCGAATCCATACATTTTCTGAAACGATGACGTCATCAGACCACATCTCGCCCCTAGTCAGACACCACTACATCACGTAACAGCAACAACAACAACATGAACAAAACATGAAAACGATTGTCGTCTTAACTACAATTAACACAGATATGAAATATTGTTTATGCGCATATTGTCCAAGCTTCGTCTCCATTTTAGTGTATCTCTGTGGAGAATTACTGATAGCGCAAATCCTGGTCTGGCATGTATCTACATCGTTTGTGTCGTTTCGTGGGGGTTCGTGTTGACGCAGATATTAATAAAGGGTTAATAAAGCCAATCTCTCCCGTGACCTGCCAAAATACAGACAGACGAATCACATGTCCCACCAGAGACAGTAATATAGTGGATCACTGTTACACCACAATAAAGAATGAATATCACTCTGTCCCACGAGCAGCTTAAGGGCTCTCTGATCACTGTTTGGTTCAACTTATACCGACCTACAGGCAGAAACTGAAATCAGCTAAACCTGTAATAAGGACCGTAAAAAGATGGACTAATGAAGCAGAGCAGGATTTAAAAGCTTGTTTTGACCTCACTGATTGGAGCGTTTTTGAAGCTGCTGCCACCAATCTCACAGAGACTGTAACATCATATATAAGTTTCTGTGAAGACATATGCATTCCTACCAGGACCTATTTAACATACAACAATGACAAACCATGGTTCACTGCAAAACTCAGACAGCTCCGTAAGGCCAAAGAAGATGCTCACAGGAATGGGAATAATGTCTTGTATAAACAGGCTAAATACACCCTGGAAAAGGAGATCAGAGTGATCAAAGAGGAATTATTCTGAGAAAATAAGGATTCAATTCTCGTCCAGTGACTCCGCATCAGGTGGAAAAGTCTAAAGAAATCGCCAATTACAAGAACCATCCCCCAGCCATGCAGAGAATCAACAAACTGGCAGACGCCCATCTGACCGGAGTCCTACTGCAGGTTTGAAAAAAAAGCCACACACACCACATGAAACCTCTCACACAACCATCACACCTCAGGACCCTCTCTCCCCCACACCTGCAATTAGATCAGCGGAAGACGAGGTGCGCCAGGGCTTCCGAAGCAGAGAAAGGAAAAAAAAGCACCAGGACAAGATTGGTTACACAGTCTGTGTGAACTCTGTGGACCAGTCCCCATCTTCTCACAGATCTTCTACAGATCACTGGAGCTGTGCAAAGTCCATTCATGCTTTAAACGCTCCACCATAATCCCCGTCCCAAAGAAACCTAAAATTACTGGACTTAATGACTACAGGCATGTGGCTCTAACGTCTGTGGTAATGAAGTCTTTTGAAAACTGGTGCTGGCCCACCTGAAGGACATCACTGGACCCTTGCTGGATCCTCTTCAGTTTGCCTACAGAGCAAACAGGTCTGTGGACGATGCAGTCAACATGGGACTGCATTATGTTCTGCAACATTTAGACAGACCACGAACTTATGTGAGGATCCTGTTCGTGGACTTCAGCTCGGCCTTTAACACTATCATCCCACACCTCCTCCTGCCCAAACTAACTCAGATCTCCATGCCCACCTCCGTCTGTCAGTAGATCAACAGCTTCCTGACAGACAGACAACAGCTAGTAAAGCTGGGAAAATACACATCCAGCACCCACACGATCAGCACTGGAGCTCCTCAGGGTTGTGTTCTTTCTCCACTGCTCTTCTCCCTGTACACCAACGATTGCACATCTAAAGACCCCTCTGTCAAGCTCCGGAAGTTTGCAGACGACACCACACTCATTCGCCTCATACAAGACGGTGACGAGTCTGCTTACAGACAGGAGGTCGAGCAGATGGCTGTCTGGTGCAGTCTCAACAACAACAGAGCTCAACACGCTCAAAACTGTGAAGACGACCATGGACTTCAGGAGAAACCCCCCTGCACTCCCCCAATCACCATCATGGACAGCACTGTGACTGCAGTGGGGTCATTCAGGTTCCTGGGCACCACAATATCTCAGGACCTGAAGTGGGACACTCACATAGACTCATTGTTAAAAAGGCCCAGCAGAGGTTGTACTTTCTCCTCGCCAGCTGAGGAAGTTCAACCTGCAACAGGAGCTGCTGAAACAGTTCTACTCCGCCATCATTGAATCCGTCCTCTGCACTTCTATAACTGTCTGGTTCAGCTCAGCTATCAAATCTGACCTCAGAAAACTACAGAGGGTAGTCCGGACTGCTGAGCGAATCATTGGTACAAACCTCCCTACTCTCCAAGAACTGTACTTATCCAGAGTGAGCAAACGGGCTGGCAGAATCACTCTGGACCCCACACATCCAGACCACCTCCTCTTTGAACTGTTGCCATCTGGTCAAAGCTACAGAGCTCTGAGCACCAGAACGACCAGACACGGGAACAGTTTCTTCCCTCAGGCAATCCATCTCATGAACACTTAACAATAACTGTGGAGCACACACTATTTATACACTCATACACTTATTTATCTAACACTCATACTCAGTCTACACCTCAAATTTGCACATAATATACAGTACCTGTACATACAAAACTGTCTATTGTAATGTACCTGCACATACAATTGTCGACTTATATATTTTTATTCCTTATTTACTTGTTCTATTTTTATTTTTATTATCTGTGTTTTTTGTTCTGTCACTGTCATTCTGTCAAGCTTCTGTCACGAAAACAAATTCCTCGTATGTGTAAAAATACCTGGCAAATGTATCTACAATCGGTTGAAACAAATCCTGAAAATGTACCTTTTCGTTTGAAATTTTAGCACTTGCGAGTGAAGCTTGTGAGCGGCTTGGACTGAAGGTAAAGCCATTTTCATATTAAAAGAATATCAAAAGACAATCAAAGCACCACAGATACAATGGTGTTGCAATGTTTTCAGACGTATGTATGTATGTAAATACCATGGTATAATTTAATTGTGTAAGGTAAATCAAAGTACTATTGTACAGTAGTAAGCCATCTGATGCCATCACTGTACCACTGCTGTAGTATTTTCTGAAACATAATTCTGTGCTGTGTCATGAAATGATACTTTGTAGGCCATAGTTGCATTAACGCTACACTATTGTATTGAGTTCACTCTCTGTCAAGCAGTACAAGCTACACTTGATTAGATTAATTATGGAATGTGAGGTCTGCATACATTTAAATAGAATGAATTTTAAAACTTAAAAGCAGAAGTACCCCCTCCTGTGCCACTGTAATTGCCATGACTTTTTGTTATGAATATGTTAATTTTTGCTTGTGTTTATGAAACATTCAACATCTAACACATACTTTTGACTCCAGCCATCAGCCCTCCTGTTGCAATATAAAGAAATGGGTTGCATATTGCTTGCATAAACAATTCTGTGTTCAGCACTGAAAGTTGCAGAGACATTGTACATCAGAATTCTGACAATGCTGGCAACAGTATGCCTGCATAGTGTTAAAATTAGTTTGTGATGCAGTGCATTCATAAGTGTTGCATTTCAATCAGTATGTGTTTAACTTGCAGGAAAATGTTATTTCACATTTGATTTACCCTGCTGCAAGGTGAGTGTATAATTCATTCCATTATGTCTATTAAAGATAGATTGTATGTTGTTATGTTTTTTGTTGATGTTGACTCTGTTTCTGAAGGAAAATGGCTCATGTCAGCATTAAGTTGATAATAATAACCATTTCCTTCATGTTTTGTTTTCCATCCCTGGCTTTTTTTTCGGCCACTATTACAGTGATTCACAGCACAACTGGAAAATAGATTGTGATATGGATCTACAACAGTATAAATCGTTTTGCCTTAAATGAATACTTCAAATGAAGTTGCATGACACTACATGCTCTCCATTTAATATCTACAACTGTATAAAACAGCACAAGAAAATTTAATTTCAAATGAATGTCTACAACTGTTTAAAATGATTATAGGGACTTTCAGTCCATGGCTTTGCAGAGCTTTAAAGGGGTCATATGACGTTGCTAAAAAGAACATTATGTTGTGTATTTGGTGTAATCAGTGTTCAAACTATACCGTGGACTTTGGGGGAGCCCACTTGTTTTTTTATTTATAAAGGGGTTTGGGGGGGTTGGGGTTCATGCGCGTGCCTCAAAAGAGGGCTTACAATGACTTACAAAGATACATAACAGCTACAAGTGTATGCACTACTTGCTTTATGCAAGCACTATACAGGATAAATCACTATACAGGATTTACCCTATTATACTTTATCGACACGAATTGATAGGTGAAACAACAAACAGCCACCCACAAATAGTCTATAAACAAAGCATCAGGCTGTCTTTGAGTTCACATGAACAACGGTTAACGTAAAGTTAGTCGTCGTCAGGCTACAGAAGAATACCGTAATTCCTCCGTTCAATTAGGCCTAAGAATTCGAGAGTCACGCAGACCTATAACAAACTGGCCACAACACATAATTGCGAATAACATGCCTTGCCTTAACACAGAATCGACCAGAGTCCAACGTTTATAGTTTTTCTATGAATCTTTGAGTTGACATGTACTAAACATGATTGGAGTTTGCACCGCAGCGCCCCCACACCTTGATTCTCATGACAAGAATAGCATGTATAGTTATCTTTATTGAAGTGAATTAGGTTTAAATCGCCGTCATGCATGAATGAATGATATTTTTGCAATTTTACACATAATAATCCACGATGATCACAATACACAAAACTGAAATTGCACATCAAAATAAAACATTGTCAATATTTTTTGAGACCCCCCAAAATTCACAAATCACGATTTCAGGGGAGCCCATGTCTTATTAAGGGGAACCAAGCTCCCCCTAGCTCCCCCGTAGTTCGCACACTGGTGTAATGAATGTGTTTATGCGGTTTAAGGTTCAAAAACCACATATTCCACCATACTGTACCATTATTGTTTCTCCTCTATGCCCGCCTTTCTGAAACACGTCGAATTTTACAAAGTCATCGGTCTGAAAAGCGAGGGTGTGCTCTGATTGGCCAGCTATCCAGGGCGTTGTGATTGGCCGAATACCTCAAGCGTGTGAGGAAATGTTACCCCCCTTACCATATTGTGATACCCTGTCCAGCCGGAGCGACGAGACAAAACCAGATAAAACCCATTAAAATGAGGGCCCCCCAAAAAAATTGTTGAAAATCAGTGGGGACATATTATGATTAAAGGTACTTAAAGCTATACTGGGTTTTTACAAGTGCGTTGGTGTTTCGCAGCCGCATAAAACATAAACCATGTTGCATTTGTGATCGGAGGAACGTATAAACAACAAGCGCTACTTACATCCTCAACTCGTAGTGAATCATCAGTGCAAATACTTTAAATATAAAAAAGTACGGACAGGCTGTGGTAAGAAGCGCCAGACATGTTTTGCAAAGTTGGAATGCCCCACTTTATAGAACAGCCTTGAGCACAGACCCATGTAGGCTACTCTGCAGTAGGTCAGGAAACAATCTTCCATAAAATGGTCACATAGAGTCACACACGGGGGGTCTCAGTGACCGGCAGTGGCGGGCTGCAGTGAGGAAAGGCTGGCGGGCTGAAACGGAGGCTGCGGATTCGACGAAGGAGCGTCAGGAGGGGCTTGCGGCAACCAATGTGACGACCCCGGGCTGGACTCCAATTCGTCCACGGTGAAAGCCGATCCAGCGATCCTAGCGCGAAGTTGATGTATTTCCTCAGCAGCCAGCACGGATCAGCTTTAGGCATGATGAAGCGGATATCGTCCGCTTTTGGAAGACAAAACAAAGTAGTTTCGCTTTCACGACGAAAAACACCGTTCTTCACGACTCGGCGGCGGCAAGCAAAAATATTACAGTGAGAATAAAAGTTGCGCCTTTTTTCTTTGCGTGAACATTTTGGGCGGCGTTATGCAAATCTTCCCACATCGTGACGTAGACATGTGGGGGCGTGTTAGAACGAGCCATTTCATTTTTTAGGAGGGCGTGGACAAGTCTCAAATTTTATAAATAATATCTCTTTGGATTTGTGACTTTAGTCTTTGCAATTTTACAGATCTTCTTTATGCACCAAGAGCTTGTAACACTACAAAGAGAAAGGAAACATTTAAAATCGCATCATTATGACCCCTTTAACAGGTTAGGTCCTGATATACAACTATAGATTATATTATCAAACATGTTTTAGGTCAATTCACAGACACACACAAAAAAAAATTTTTGTTCCACTGTGCTGCTTTTTAATAGGTTTTTGATGCAAATTTGCATGAGTCATAGGTCTTTGAAAGTTGTGGCACTTTTAATTTTTAAGATTTGGGTAAGGCAAATGTGAATTTTCAGCAGCTATTACAGTACTCCAGTCTTTATTCTAAATAAATGATTCTACTTATTTGAATATTATTCTAGTATTTGCTCAAGTATTATAAATGCTCAAACAGATGTGTTGCTTAATATGTTTTGTGGAAACCATGGTAGATTTTTGTGATGAAAAAGAACAGCATTTATTTAAAATATAATTTCCAAACAAAACATCTTTACTGTCGCATTTAATCAATTTAATGCAGCCTTGCTGAATTTAAATATATTAATGTCTTTGGGAGAAAAAAAAACGGTAATAAGAAACCTGCAATGAAATATCGAAAAGCACAATATGTGAGTTTAAAAGTATGATGGAGAGAATGAGTTTCAGGAACAACATGCATTTTGTTTCATTTTATCATACACAGTTATAATATGAGCTGTATGGACCACTTTTTAGGTGTTTTTGGCCCTTGTAAGCTTTCATTTTCATTAAATGAATAAGCCTATAGGTTCTTAACATTTTTGTGTTCCAAAAAAAAGAAAGAAAGCGGATTTGAAACAACACGAGGGTGAGTAAATGGCAGCATTTTAATGTTTGGCTGAACTAATCTTTAGGAAATATAAGCTTGAACATACTAGCAGATGCTTGTTCATTCTCTTTTATTGCCGGACTCACGAAACACTAATTGCTGTTACACTCCCCGTGAAGTGACCTAGGGTTAAGTGCTTTGCTCCAGGCTACAAACAGTGACAGGGCATCACAGCAAAGCTCAATTCCATGGGTCTCATCAACCCAGGATCAAACCTGTGACCTTTGTGCTGCCCACCCATTACTGTAGGCTGCATCCACCAAAACATATATTTTTAATACGCATATACTTTAATCTATGCTTGTGGTCCAAAGGTCTGAACTCCCTTCTCTCTGGTAGGGTGGATCTTCAAACAACCATCTGGTGCTCACACTACAAGGGGGAAAGATTATTCTTGATATGGGCAATTAGAGAAGTTGTTAGTTATGCAGGCCTGCTAGTGCAGATCACACACATTACAGGAAGCACTCCTGCGGTGAACGCTCAAAAGGCGGGTGCAAACCGCAACATCGCATATTCACCTCTGTATGTTATGATGTTTAGCTGAACATCTGTGCTCTCTGAGGTTGTGTCTTCAGGGAAGAGGCCGAGACGGGGAAAAAGCGTGTATCTTGGACCCTGTTTTCAGAGGTCTGATCTAGGCAATTAAACCTGAACAAACTCTTTCCTTTCTACCTGACTGGAGTCGCTCCAGCATTTGTTGTTCAAAATGTTGCACGAAATAGGTAGCGGCATAATCAAAAGGATATCTCATCTCTGGATGTACAAACATTGCTATCTCTCTGTTGGTGTACTAGCAGCTATATTGTGGTTCCGGGGCCCCATAGAGACTTATCCTCAGAGAAAACCAACCTCCCCTGAGGAAGGAGAAATGAAACCGTTGTGGTAATCTTTTTATTGTAGTTAAGGGAGGAAGTGGCGTAGACACATCTATAGTCAAAGAGGATGTTGATAGAGAAATCCTGTTATTCATAAACTAGCACAAGCATGCACTGCAGTCACTGTTTGTTCTCAATGCCGAGGCTTTACCTGTTTACTGAAAGTTGGAATAAGGAGATTTTAGAGAGATATTTTCAATAGAGGTTTCAAAACAGAGGCATAAATTATTGAAAAAGAAAGGAACATGTTTCGATTTGTAATGCAGTACAACCAATGAATATATGCAAGAGAAGAAGGTCAAGGAGGTTTGTTCTCCTTGTTCGAAATTTCACAATGACAGAAGAGTTTTTCTTATGCAAGCACTAAAGCTACAGGAGGCATTTTTTGAAGCAGGATATATAGCCTTTGAGAAAAAAGTGCCTTTACCCATTTTGAAGCCAGCTTAACTCTTCAGAGCTCGACAAGTCAAAGATGGTTTTGCCTCTTGGCAGCAGAAAAGGTCTCCTGCAAAACAAGAGACCTGCACAAAGCATAGATGATGAGCTGAGACAGATATGTATTCTTCCAAGTGAAGATTCACAGCAAATAGGATTAAAGCTAATGGTGTTTGCCACACCTGGCCTTGCTTGTCTAGAACCGTGCTGCTTTAACATGTTGACATTTCCAAAGGTTGTTTTGTCAGGCTGCTCCGTGAAGCCGAAGCAGGAGTGAGTGACGTATCGGGGACCGTGGGTATCCACGGTAACGGAGCCACGAGCGATGTGCGTTTTATAAGGCCATCTAGAAAACATTAGCTCCACCAGAGTGGACTGCAAATCAAATGACCTCAAAGCTCAGGTGCTGGCTAATGTGAGGATGGCTGCGGGTGAGTGGAGATGAAATGTTTCAGTCGAGCTCGGTGGACCGGATGGACAGGGGGGAAAAAAACCAAACAGTTTACTTTATCTAATAGCTCACAGGCAACAATTGTCATGACTCAGCCACCCTTTATTCACACTGTAAGATACATAAAATGGCAAGGTGCTGTGTAGTGGGATGGCAGCTTTGAAAGGTTGCAGGTTCAGACCCAAGCCATGATCGTTTGATGAGCTATTAATGTTGTGTCTTTGATTGAGATCGGTCCAGAAGCGATTGTCCCAGCGAATTTTGTCCCTGGTGGAACATGGCCCTATGGCCAAGGTAAGTAGTTGAGGTTTGTACAAAATGACAGATTTTATGTTTGACAGCACGTCAGACAGTTCTCCGAGAAAAATAAATGAGTCTTGATGCATATCTAGAAATGTATTCTGTAAATATATTGCCATAGGAGTTAATGCACATGACCTAAAGTGAGCATATACAGTACATATTTAATGAGCATTTTGGAAATTATATTGGTATTTGTTAATGTTTCCATTATCATTTTTTATGCAGTGTCTCACAGTTTGCAGTAAAACATGTGGATGGAAAGCTGATTATCGAAATCATACCTTTATCTTATTGATGTTTGGATTCATACTAGCACAAAGATAAATGTGAATGTATACTGTGACCAATCGTAAGTACTTGATTTAAACAACATTGATATTAATAGCCAAAAGCTCTTTAATAAATCTCAATTTCATTGCATTTTCCATCAAGCATTAAAGCATCATAGAACTTGTTCAGAGAAACAGAAGGTAAGAAACAACCATTTTTTGACCTTTGTTATGTGCACAAGTGGAAATTACCAGGCTACCGTATTTATTAATAATCTTGTGCGAAGGCAGAGTGGGAGTCCACCACCAAGATAGGAGTGTAATTAAATCTACATATGGTTCAACTCGCCACATTTCGCTTGGCATTCGAATTAAACATTGTAAATATGGAATAATAACTGGCCTGTGTACAAAATATTTTTTTCCCCCTGAGATAACCGACAAAAAAAAGGTGGAAGGGGGGGGGGGGGGTACATTAGCAACTCAAATGAGATCATAAACTCGCTTTGCGAGGTAATTGTGAAATCACAAGCTGTGGTAAAATATTGTTGCCAGATGAGTTTTTTTTTTGTTTTTTTTTTTAATCTGCGTCGCACCTGAAACGCTTGATTTGAGTGATTGAAGTGCTATTTGAGGAAATGCATTAGTTATGCTACATTTTCTTGTAAGAGGTGCACAGGAAGGAAGCCAAGCAGAGATATGAGTACTGTAAGTCAGTAAGCAAGTGCAATGTGCTTTCATATATCAAACAAGAACGTCGTAAGACACTGCTAAAAAAAAAATCTGAAAATGTATTAGCTCATTTTTGCAAAAGTGTTTAAGTGGCACTAAAAATGGAAGTAGCAACAGATCTTTTATTCCGTTATAACATTTTGACTTAACTGCATTAAATATTGATAATAATAATAATAATAAAATTAAACCATATACAGTGGTGCATATAGGTTCACAAATCGTTCACAATAGGATATGTAACATGCATTTAGAAAGTAATGAATTTTCATTTCATGCTGACTTTAACCCTGTGTTGTGCTGAAATTTCTTTACCTGATTTGTGATTTTCCCAGTTTGTATTTCTTTTTGGAACTGTTTGGTCGTAAACCTCACTGATCTAAGCTTATGCACCTCAGTTTTTGAGTTTAAAAAAGCCCTTTGTGGATAATTTTGTCAATGTTCAATTGAATCAAATAGGCCTAAGATCAGTCTGTTCCAAAAGAAATACAAAACCTGTTCTAATTAAAAGAAAACAAGTTGATACAAATCTATGATAATAATATAGCACTCCAAGAGGTTCATAAGCATTTTTTGTAGGCCAGGAAAACCCGGGAAAAAGTGTAACAAGGTGGGGGAAAATTTTTTGGGGGAAGTTGTCATACGCTGTGTGAGCAGTAAGTTTTAGTACAATGTGATAACATTAACTAGCTGCCTTTCACGTGACAGCTCAGAGAAGAAATGGACCAATTCAGATCATGTAGTTTTGTGGGGACCAGCCAAACAACTTGCATTGAGATGGAAAATCTTACAGAAAACTTCACGAGGAACTTCTTTTGGCTCATCCCCTGCTTGCAACTAAGGTGAGACTTTTTAGTCAGTCTTTCATCCTGGAAGAGAAAAAAGTTTATTTAGCCACGTTTTCGGAGTACACTACTAGAAAGTCTTGAAGCCACAAAACCTTTAAGCAATGCAATGCTGCTGTGCATAGATTATAAAAGCAGAGACCACAGAAAGACTGACACGTTTACAAGTTGTAGTCCACTCTCTGATAAGTACCTCTTGGGTTCCTGAAATATTTCACCACCGCGCCACCATTAGCTTTGAATATTTGAGAGCTTCTCCCGAGACTCTCCAATTAACAACAAACACAGATTTTATGGAAATGGAGGCAACAGCTTTGTCTTTGTGGAACATGTTGCCCCCACGTGGATGTGAATCATAGACTTCAAAAGAGCACTAATCCTTCATTAATGAGAGTGTGGAGTGTAACCTTCAGAGTTGACACTCACAGTGTCAGAAAATAAATTACAGGCTGATGCCTCTGCTTAGGAGATACTCTCATGAGACAACATTATCATGTTATTTACCAACATTCAGAGTCCAACCGTTGTTCAAAAGAGGTGTCTTGAATACTACTTAACCTTACATATTGCACGCATTGTAGGTATGTGGGTTTACTAATCCCCAACATGTCATTAAACATGAAATTCGTGATTATATACTGGATATTCTGCAAAGGGCATACAGCATGCAATAATATTATGCAATAGTCAATGCTAAACATTTAAACCACCAGGTGGCAGTAGAAGTCTACAGTTAGTAACTTTGGCTTTTAACCATAATGCTCCATGACATGGAATATTACACCTAATTACATTTTACAGTGCTTTTCCTGCAGTAGAAGCGTGAACTTTTCTGCCGTTACTAAAACTGCATTCAGTATCCTGTAGTTACAATTGTCACCTTGGTCTGGTTTAGCGTCCTTGCAGAGAAAAATGTTATTGCTCAGAGGTTGCACTTTCATAGATCAGGTGGTGTAATGGAGTTCTTCTTCATTTGAGTATCATTTTTATTCTTTGCAGAGATAAAATATCTGTAAAATGAATAAGAGCATAGCTCAGATAATTTGGTCTTGGACGAATTTGATGACAAATGTTGGAGGTCATATTGAAATGTCAGACTTTGGTATCTAAATTTTAGAGGAGATGTGAGATTATGAGGGTCTTTTTTTATTTAAAAATATATACTGATAAGTAGAAAACTCAGTCTTATTGCTGTCAAGGAAAAGCAATTGAAATAATAAATAGATCTCATTTATGGTGTTCTTTCCTTTGGGCCTTCCTTTGCTTTATGAATATTAGTCTGACCTTTGAGCGATAGAAGTCGTTTCTCAAACATTATTTCTTTTGCTTCTGATTCTAGCACCGCCAGTGTCATGAATGCATGAATGTGTTCAGATGAACAGGATCACTTAGAGCAGAATTTTCAGTAGACGAAAGCAGGCACAGGAATATGGTGAAGTGGAATGTAATGCAATCACCACTCTCAAAAATAAGATGTGTCAGAGGACAAGAAGATAAAATAAGAGGAAATGAGTGTGAAACCATGCCTGTTACTCACATTCAGAGGGGCTGCACAGTTTTATGGGGTTTGAGTCAGACATCATGTTGCTTGGGGAATGGTAGGTCTGTTTTTAGCAGCATGAAATGAGATGGCCCTCCCTTACCACACAAAATCTCTATCTGGCAGTCTGCAAATTATACAATGACTTTCACAGGTGTTGACATGTTTAAATGGATTTTAACTCAAAAAGAGGGAATTTTTTTCAGGGTGCTGTCTGTTGGAGTTTGTTTCATGCAGTCCTCAAACCCAGTTAAAAATATATATACACTAACTCTTTTATGAAAGATTGTGAACTTTCTATCAAAGAAATCGTTAAAAAATGCAACATGGTTTCCACAAAAATATTAAGAAGCATAACTGATATGGAAAGAGATGTATATATTATATATATATATATATATATATATATAGTAATATATATATAAGATATATAGAGCATTATATTACATCTCTTCCATCTACACTCTACACTACCTCTACCACTAGCACTCGCTATTCTATTTTCCTATTTTATCTACTTCTTGTTTTTTTTGTTTTGGTTTTTTTAAACACTTGACCCTCAACACTTGCACTCCCTATCCTATTTCTATTCTACAAGCTTTGTACTTAACTTTAAATGACCAACAATACCTAGCATTCTCTGTCTTTTTTCTATTCTATCTACTTGTTTTTTTTTTTTTTATAAAAAAAAAAAAAAAAAAAACCTTTCTACGTGTCTGTCAATGACTATACACCATAGTTGTCACAGCACTTTACATGTTGTCGCTCTTTTGTGGATTTGATTGACCTTTGTCCTTATTTATAGGTCCGCGTTGATAAAGCATTTGCTAATACAATGTAATGTAAGTAAATAAATATTATATATACCGTATATATATATATATATATATATTTGTGTATATATATATATATATATAGTTCAGTTATGAAACTCTAGATGGCGCAGGCTGAAGGGTATTAATGTAACTGATGATATTCGCAGCGTTAAACGACTTGGCACAAGCTGATTAGTTCATGTTGCATACACAGCCAATGAGCTTGCTGCTTTACATTTAAATGGCTGGCTAGCATTCACTTGAGATTCCTGCGCTTTCAGAGTTTCTCTGAAACCCACCACCTTCCCCAGCTCCACCCAGGGGGGGGGGGGTTGGCCTGTATAGATCTGCTACGGGTTATTTTATATGCAATTTGTGCAGCAGCAGTATGTCTTAAATACTCACAGCACTGTATCGGCGTATGCATTGGCAGTAGCAAGTTACCATACTTGCTTGCTGCAGCAGCAATAATCTACAACTACAGCAATAACCAGCAGCAGCAGCATAGCAGATCTATTCCGCCAAGACCAAATACATTAACATTGTCATAACCATTACCATGCTAAAACCTTCAGAGAGTTGTCATGATTGAAATATGTATGTGTGTGTGTGTGTGTGTGTGTTTTTTTTTTTTTTTTTTTTTTTTTTTTTTTTTTTTTTTCACACACACACACACACACACATCATGTCATGTTTTGTCCAACACTGCTACTAAGAAAAAAATGCTCGAGCAGCATACTGTTGCTATGGTTACCTTCGCAGACGAACACTTCTGTTTCCAAGCATCTATTTAGTCGCAAGTGACACACTTGCAGTCTAAGTATTGTGGTTACTGAATCATAGTTTTATAACGCTGTTGAAATGTATGTACTTATATGTAAATATTTGCTTTAGGGACATAAACCCTTTGTTCTGATTTCCCTTTTGGGTGATTTGGGCTGTCCCACCTCTCTGATAACTCACAGCCTGGGTGCTGTACGCATTCGGGTTTTGAGTATGGCTGCAGCAATAGCAGGATGGACAGAAGTCACACAATTCAAAGTTGCATTGTGACATACAGTAAGTATGTAATGTTAAACATTCAGCGGAGTTGAGGCATGAGAACTGGATTGTACTTTGTTGTTACAGACCTTTGTGCTTTTGTGCTGACAGCAAAAGTTGGTGACATTTCCAATATATATTTCTTTGTAAAAATGTGTCAGGCTGTTTACATCTGTTAAACTGTTTACAGTAATAATCAGCCCAAGGGCTTCACAGAGACGTGAATAAATAGTGAAGGCATTCGCACTTGAGCTCTTGTTTTCTAACAGCTCTGTCTGTTTCTCTTCTCTGTAGGTTTTTGTGAAATCTCTAATCACAGGATGCAATTAGAAAAGAGACATTTTATGTTGATCAGAGCCTGAGACTGTGTGTGTGTATGAGTCTACCTGCGTTCAAGTTTAATCAAATGTGTGTCCGTGTGCAAGCATGCATGAGCATGTGTTGACACCGTGATCTGAGACTGCCATTGCTACCCAGCAAATGTTAACAAGTTTAAGCACAGCTTAAGTTGAGCTCATTAGACAAGAGGGAGTTGTGTTGAACTCAGAAATCTGCATTAAAGCCTTTTAAAAGCTTACTCTAATTAAAAATACACTTTTTAGGTATGTGTATATACAAAATGAAGCCTATTTTAATAAATTAGAATAACATTTTATTTATTGTTAGTATGTTATGGCATTATTCTGACTTTGTTAAATTTTTAAACATATATACACTATATATACACACACATACATATTTGCATTGCAGTAATGAAAATTTCTGGTAAAATATGTAATGACAATAATGCAAAAACTATGAATAGTCCAAAAATATACTTGATTTCTTGTGTTTTGTTTTTATTTTGTGGTAAAATATGATCCAGGCATTTTCTGTAAGAATCTCCTATTAATGTCTCCATCAAAGTCTGTGTCTTCACATGGTGTTCTTTTAATTGCCCCTTTAAAGTGTTGTTCCCAAGATAAAAGAGATTTTTACCTGCTTTTTGATCTTCCGATCCACTCTAGCAGGTTCTCTGGGACCTCAGGGAGAGACAGGCGGGATGAGAGGGAAGGGAGGTCGCGTATCATCACACTAAGAGGAGATCTGAATACATGTGAAATTAGTCTTTATTTTATGTGGGAGTTTGGCAGATAAGTGTTGCATTTCTATTCTTGTGCAATGATTTTAGATTTGTACCTATGCTGTTCGTGCTAATATTAACGCATTACAATTTGTAAAGCCGCAATGAAACAATAGTAGCACTAGATTTTCTTTTAAATATTGTGGTGTGCTCCAGAGTGAACATGCTTAATAAAAAAGAAAAAGATGCAGGGTGGGGACTTTGTTCTATCCATTAGTTTTGATTGGATGGAGACAGATCTGAATGCGAGTTTATTGTTGATTGTAAGAAAGGTGTGGGGTTTAATGACTGAAGACTTCCAGCATACGTCGGCAAAGAAAAGAATATAAATTTACTGGAAAATTGAGTTATGACATTTTGATTTAAGTTACAAGGTCAAAAAAGGGAAAGAAAAAAAAATTGCAACATGCATGGATGAATTTTTAGAATACAATTGTACTGCATGTGATTATAAAGCATGCAATAATTCACTTCCCAAATGTATTTTTGGGTACCAAAATAAATACATGAATAATGAAGATTAATAACAGACATTTAGAAAATAGATACAGTAGAGTGAATTTCCATTTCATGCCAACTTTTTTTGTTTACATTTTTTACAATAAACAATTTTGATTCTGTTTTAGGTTCTCACTTGATGTCCAGTGTAAGATTTGGGTCATCAAGCTTTAGAACATCCATTGCTAACTGAACTGAAATGCCAATAAATGAAGATTTTCATCTGAAATGTTTGAAGTGGTACATAGCCGTTTTTGACACATTTCTTCTGGATGAAATCTGTGATTCTGTACTTGTCTTCACAGACAGCCTGCCAGAGTAAGGTGACCGATCATCTACCTGCTGCTGCTGTAACGTCAGCCACCTGTTAAACAGCGCTTCAGACATGTCCTGTTTCCACCCATTACGTCCGTCAGTAAATAATTCCTGACAGACATGGCGTCAGTGATTTGTTGAGGTAATTTGGTTCCCTTTCATCCAGGCATCTCAGCAGGCTGCACCTCCCTCTCCCCCACATTCATCAAACTGCCAGTACAGCTGATGTTCTTATTCTTCACAGATAGCTCTCACCGCTGCCCCTCCTCGCTCTCTTTCATACGCGCCTCCTGTATACCCTTGGCTGGACTCTACTGCATCTGTAGGAGGATGAATAGTTGAAAAGAACCATAAAAGTGGTCCATATGACTAGAGTACACTAAAGTCCTCAGAAGCCATTTGCTAGCTTTATGTGATGAACAGACAGAAATGTAAGCAGAGATGGTCTTGTTATTCAGGTATACCAGTTGTATTTGTTTTACCTGGATTATTGTGGCTCTTCCATTGGAGAGCTTCGATGTAAGCCATTATAGGCTAAACGGGCATCCTCAGAACTAATTTTGCCAGGTTTTGAAACAACGATATCCCAAAATGTTGCGATACAATACATTTCAATGTTGGAGTTGGCATGCAATGGAAATTCACTCCATCTGTTTTCTAAATGCTTCTTATTGTGAATATTATTGTGAACAAATCAGCCATGCATGTTTAATTTTGAGTTAAAATGTCATAACTTGATCTTTGGTTGAAATAACAGACTTGTCTCTGGACTTTTCCAATCATTTCGTCCTCATAAACCCTGCCTTTTTCTTACAATCGACTACATGCTCACATTCAGATCTGCCTTCATCCAATCAAAAACTAATGGACTGAACAAAGTCCCCGCCTTACTTTTTTCCCCATCTTTTTCACTTGGGTTTTCATTTCAAAATGTTCACTTGCATTTTCCAAATTTTTCTCACCCACATTGAAACATCAGAAATGCTAAAATCATTACACTGCACATGCGTAAAACATAAAAGCTTACTGAGATGATACCGAGAGACCAGACCTGATAAAGGTCTCACGCTTTTCCTCTGGCATGATCAGTTTGTTAGCAAAATATCTCACACTCGGTCACCTTGTCATGTATGGCCTCATGTTTTGCCGCAGAACAGCAAGTGCAACTACATTTTCTGTCAACTTTGCAGGAATGTAATATGAAGACTGCACAAACTAACATATAAATATAAATAGCACGTAAACTATCATCTGTTGGTACAATATGGGTCACGTGAAATATCTCAGTTTTCACAGTCCACGCTATAACGTGAACATTTTCAAATCTACTCACAGTTTCTCTTTAAAAAAGCTCAGTTTTTCCCAGGAAAAAAATGTCACCTTGGTGTGAATGGAAGGCCAAAACATAGAGAGATAGATGAATTTACAAATTTATCCAAATTAGTGTAATTACTGTCGCTACGCTGTAAAAAAATATGCATGGTTGTTTTTCTTTGTACTTAATTTACTAGTAATTACTGAGTGAAATTAGTTTGCATTTTTTCCCTGTTACATTGGCTTTAAGAGTGAAATGAAAGCACAAATAAAATATGAGTGCTGTTAAGTTTTTAGTAATGAAGTTCTGAATGACATGCTGGTGAGTAAATAATGATCAAGTTAATTTTGGGGTGCACTGTCCCTTTAAAACAGTAGCTTGACTCTCTGTTTGCCTCTCTCACAACACTAACCATTCACTTCAGAATGATTTAATTTGTTTGTTTAGCCTCATTTGTAAACATGGAAGAATGTATTTAATGGACTGGAGTGAAATTTAAAATAGCTTTGATATGTAGGCATTAAAATTCCATTGAGGAACATTTCCAACACAGCGGCGGAATATGAAACGAGGAAGATAATGGTTTTGTTCCAAACATCCCTCTGGGTTTATAACAAGGCCAGACAATAGCCGTGGGTTAGATTTAATAATGCTTGTCCCATTTCCTCTGTCTTAATCCAAACTAATTAAGCTTTTGGAAACTTTCTGCCATTTGAGCTCAGACTAATTCTCCATGAGTGGTCTACTTCACTCCAGAACTAATAGAGAGGAACATCCTTTGTTCGCCACGTATCTTTACATAACTCTTTATTCGATAATAGATGGATTTTGTAAATGGAGTGGGTTGAGCTTACTTTATATTCTCCGAAGCAAACGTAGGCTTGCTTTTTTTTTGTATTGTTTTACAGCTAGAAGAAAACACACTGAAGAAGCTAGACATCTCATGTTTTAGGATGAGCTGTACTGCTGTCTAGACAGTGAGATGCCCACTGCGTTTTTCATCACCATTGGTATGTTACGTAATCAGAGAAGCATTGTTTTTGGGACTTTTGGTCTGCTAGTCACGTTCTTGTCTTTTAAATAAAACCAGCAGAGGGAACTGTGAACAGAATATTGCATTGTAATGCTTATATACTACTTCTACAAAGTTCTTATAAAAAACTGTTCATTATACTGAATCTCTTGATTGGAGCTGGTTTGTCTTATTTGGCCAGAAAGTATGAAAAATCAGATGCGACTGCATTGCTTTGACGAGATCGTTTTGTACATGAAAATTCTGCCATTTACTCATGTTTTTCCAACACTGTACGCATTTCTTTTAATGTTGTTTCAACTGCTTTGACTTTCCTTTTATGAACAAAAACAGCTGAACATTAATGCAATATATCTTCTTAATTTTCTTAAGCTCACCAAAGCTGCATTTATTTGATCAAAAACATTAATAGTGTGAAATATTATTACAATTTAAAATAACTTTTTTCTTTTTTAATATATTTGTATATGTAATTTATTTCTGTGAAAAGCTGAATTTTCAGCATCATTACTCCAGTCTTCAGTGTCACATGGTCCTTCAGAAATCCTTCTAATATGATGATTTGGAGCTCAAGTAACATTTCCTATTATTATCAATGTTGAAAACATTTGTGCTGCTTAATATTTTTGTGGAAACTGTGATTTTTTTTCTGGACTAATAAAGTAAGTTTTCTGGACATTTTTATATTTTGTAACATTATAAATGTCTTTACTGACAATTTTGATCAGCTTAATGCATCCTTGATGAAAAAATGTATTACATTCTTCCGCCCCAACATTTTTTTTTAATTTCTGCCTTTTGCAATAACAGCTGTTTATTGAAAACAAATTCCTCCATTATGTGTGTAATATAAGTTCCTCTTCAGGAACTCGAGCTGCGTCGGAAACGCTAGGGGAACGCCCTTCAGCGTGACGGGCTCTGAACCTCTTGTTTAATCAGACCAATAGATGGGCGAGACGTCACGGCGGGTGGCGTAATGACCAGGAAGCTATAAAAGCAAGTGAGGTGAAGACAGCGGCAGCTTCTGTCATTCAGCGAAGCACTCTGTGTTGTGTCAGTCATATCTCTGTTGTGAGTCTTATTTTGTGTTGTCTGTCACGAATCTAAAGCAAGACAAAACCAGACACTAAGGTGAGGGCAGGCAGCGTTCAGGCTGTGTGTTCCTCCGTGCCCGTGTTACTTTACGGGTGGGGATACTCACAGTTTGTTTGTTGTCTGCTTGAGATCAAGCACGCAGAGTCAGCTCTCGGAAAAAAAGGGAGCTGACGGCCGTTTTTGGTAGCGTTTGTTACTGCCTTGCTTCGCTCTCAGAGGGCTCTCTTTGAGGAGGGAGTCTTCACCGGCGTTTCTCGTGGCACCGGCCCCGCTTTCGCCGAGGCGGTGCGGCGGCTGTGCTCGTGGGTTTCGCTTATGGATCCGGTGTAGGGAATGTAGACGGGCGCGTCCCTATCTATTTCCTTAACCACCAGATCCAGCGCCCGCTCTCGGGGTTCGGAAGTCCGCGCTGCGGTACTTCCCCCCCGGGGTGAGGGCGTGACGCTCCGCCTGTCTTTTTCCGAGGAGATTGATATGGAGGGCGTCAGAGAGCTCGCCAGCTGCACAAACAACAGTTACACAAGCATATTATGCCTGATATTATAATCAACAGCATCAATGGGTAAAATCGGATCTCGCGCACGTGTCGCTCTCTCTTGAAACAAACAAACAAGGCCCGCTGTGAAGCGCTCCCCTCTCCTTGCCTGGGAGCGCTCCGAGGATTGTGTCCGTTCCTGTGATCTTGCGATTGCAGTCGCGCTGCTGCTGAGGCACGGCGGCGACGTGAGTTCGTGGGAATCGCATATGATCTGGCGGACGGGTTGGAGATGGCTCTTCCTATCTCCACCCATGTTCCCTAGATCTAGAGCGTCGTTCTCGAGGCTGGAAGCCTGCGCTGCGGTTCTTCCCCCTGTGAGTGAGAGCTTGCTGATGCGGCCATCTTTTTCCGAGGAGATTGATTGGACGCTACCCAGAGGGAAACCGTATACGTCCTTTCGATTTTCGATGTAAATCTTACTCACACATACCGTATTTACCCCTCTGTTGTTGACTGCATTTTCCATTCTGAGGAATAAAATTACGCATTTTCTGACTATGAGAAGTTAGCTACACATAGGCACTTCGAAAAATATATTTTCTTCTCGAGTAAGCAGGTGTTTACTCGCTTCCGCTGAGGAGTTGAGGCTGTCAGCATGCCCAGAAACACGAAAACAAGATCGGGCCCTGCCACCGTTCTCCCCGTGGTCGTTACAGTTGGTCGAGGCGACGCTCTAGTCGGGGGCCTCGAAGTCTAGCCGATCTGCGGACCGTACTTAGAATAAGAGGTCCCGTCGGCCAAAAGTCTGACGAACACTGGCCCAGGACTTATGAGGGCCAGTCCCCCTCTGGGGTGCAGCGGGTTCACACTGCATTACACAGTGCCCGTCTCCCCCCAGTGCCCTTCGGAGATCGTTCTGCCAACCCTGCCGGCGTTCCAGGCCGCAGCGGTCTCCAGCAAGCTTTTCTTTCAGTTACCGCCCGGCAACGTAGTGGTGCTAAGAGGCTTGCCACCTCCGCAGAGGTCTCTAGAACAGCAGGTTTCGGTGTTCCCTGCCGGTTTGCCGTTACAGGGCACCAACCTGGCTGCACACATTACACCAGAGATCAGTCTCGAGAGAATGATTCCCTTAGTAGACTTTTTGGCAGCGTAGAAACTACTGCCAAATGTATCTCATTAGTTCCTGCAGACTGTAGAGGGGACGCCCACACTGTGGGCCCCGAGACAGGGCGTTGGTCATGGAACCGAGTAGTCACTCTTTTGAGAGGAGCCACGAGGGTTGTCCCTCCTCATGCAAGCAGTCCGGGTTCTAACAGCGTACTCCATAGTTTTTCCCAGAAAAGGTCCTGACGCCATGGCCAAGAACTTATGGGGCATTTACCCTCCTGGTGTGCAGCGGGTTACACCGCTTAACAACGGTGTCCCTTTCGCCTCAGTGCCCTATGAGATGGCTGCTAACCCTGCGGAGTTACCAGGCGCAGCGTCTCCCCCCGCGAGCGCCCTCTCAGTCACTGCCCGCAACGTGCGTGGCTAAGATGCTCGCCACCTCCGCGGGGTCTCTAGAGCAGCGGGTCGTTTGTACCCTGCCGGTTCGCCATACAGCACCGTCTGGCTGCTCCGTATTACACCAGAGGACAGTCTCGAGAGACTAGTTCCCTTAGTAGACCTTTTGGCAGCGTGGAAACTACTGCCAAATGTGTCTCAGTGGGTCCTGCACACTGTAGAGAGAGGCTACAGAATCCAGTTTGGTTCTCCCCCGCCTCATTTCAACGGGATTACACCCCCGCTGGTGGGCCCCGAGCAGGCTCTGGTCCTGGAACAAGAAGTAGTTACTCTCTTGAGGGGGGGAGGAAGAGGCCTCGAGGTGGTCCCTCCTCATGCGAGGCAGTCCGGGTTCTACAGCCGGTATTTCATAGTTCCCAAGAAGGATGGGGGGGTTGCATCCAATTTTAGATCTAAGTCAGTTGAACCGCTCAGTCATGCGACTGATGTTCAGGATGCTCACTCTCAAACAGGTCGTGTCTCATATCAGGTCCGAGGACTGGTTTGTCATGGTCGATCTAAAGGGCGCATACTTCCATGTATCCATCCTTCCCACTCACAGGAAGTTCCTGAGGTTTGCTTTCGGGGGCAAAGCATACCAATATCGTGTTCTTCCTTTCGGCCTTGCACTCTCACCCCGCACTTTCACAAAGTGTGTGGATGCAGCCCTGGCTCCGTTGCGACTCCAAGGCATCCGCATACTGAACTATGTCGACGATTGTTTGATTTTAGCTCAATCAGAGCAGACGGTGGTTCGGCATTGAGATGTCGTTCTCGCCCATATGAGAGAGCTGGGTTAAGACTAAACGCCAAGAAGAGAGTTCTTTCTCCACTACAGAGAACCACTTATCTAGGCGTGGTGTGGGATTGGACCACGATGCAGGCACGTATGTCCCCTGCTCGGATCGAGTCGATCCTTACCGCAGTCGCGAGAGTCAGAGAAGGCCGGTCACTCACTGTCAAGCAGTTTCAGAGACTGCTGGGTCTGATGGCAGCTGCGTCCAACGTGATACCTATTGGCCTGCTGTACATGAGGCCCCTACAGTGGTGGCTTAAGACCAATGGGTTCTCCCTGAGGGGAAACCCGCTTTGCATGATCATGGTCACGTGGCGATGCCTACGTGCCTTGGACATGTGGAGGAAACCTTGGTTCTTGTCTCAGGGCCCGGTGCTGGGAGATCCTTGTCGCTCCCGTGGGAGATTCCCGTCAGGAGAGATCTCCTCTCACAGGCGGAGGGTATGATCTTCAGCTGTGGAAGTTGTGGGTGTGGCCCATGAGTTCCACTCTTACCTTCTGTCTCTCACCGAGGTTGTTATTGAGACCATCCTCCAATTCCAGAGCTCTCCCCACGAGGACTGTACGCCTTGAGTGTAACTTTTCATTTCTTGGTGGGAGACCGCCACTCAACACCAGTTAACGCCCGTTTGGTACAGTGCTGAGTTCGGTGCAGGCCTGTTTTTCCCACAGGTTACCCACTCCCCCTGAAGGTCTACGTGGCGGCTAATTAGGCGGGATACACGCCCTCTTGGTGGCGCATTCGTGGGCAAACACCCCCTAGTTACATCGTTTCCTCCATGGTTGGCGCGAGGCTGTGCCTCCGTTCGATCCAACCCAGAGCTTGGTGGTGCGTGTGCTGCGCGCGGCTAACGTGAGGTGGGGGTGGGGGGGCGGTCCTCTAGCCTTCCTGGCAGGTGTCGCACATCCGCCCTCTGCGACCGCTCGCGGGATGGTCCCGCCCCTGACCTCGTCAGTTTCTATTACCTAGACATAGCGTGCAATCTGTCGCGGGGGCGTGTTCTCTCGCCCAGCTGTGCATCTTCCACAACCTAGGCAGAGATTTAGAGTCTGGCGGGTGGGCATCCCGTGCCTCCTAGTGTTTCCGACGCAGCTCGAGTTCCTGAAGAGGAACGTCTCAGGTTACGATTAACCCTAGTTTCCTCGAGGTACGAGACGCGGCGTGCGTTGCCATACTTCCGGCGTTCCTGCCATACACACTTGCTTCATTCCTAACACTACATTACGCTGGTCTCACCTCACGTGCTTTTATAGCCTCCTGGTCATTTCGTCACCCGCCGTGACGTCTCGCCCATCTATTGGTCTGATTACACACGAGGTTCAGAGCCCGTCACGCTGAAGGGCGTTCCCCTAGCGTTTCCGACGCAGCGTCTCGTTCCCACGAGGAACTAGGGTTACATATGTAACCCGAGACGATCTTTCCTCTTTTTCATATGCACGTCTGTAGACTTGAGTTGAGAAACCAGAGATCCAACTCAGGAAATATAATATTTTATCTAAGAATCTCAAAGACAACCCCGAAAAATTCTTCAACTCAAGTGTCCACATCATGGCTGAGAGATTCAGTGAACACAGATTGTGTAAGTCAGCCACAAATCTTTCTGCTCAATTAGAGAGGCCGTCTCTACTCCCTGACCCAGGCGTTCTGACTCCTTCTCTTTCTTTCTCCCAACATGTGCATTTACAATCACCCAAACCTGCAGTAGGGGTGTCTGCATGACTGCATTTCTCTGGCATGTGGAGAGTGGAAAAGATGAGGGGATTTGGCTGGGTGGGGTCAGTAACATTTCTGAGTCGTATATCTGAACGGATGCTGGATTGCTAGCTACTGCCTGCGTGAAGCGGCCCTGGGCCTCACGGGGACCGTATTAGTACAGCAAAGAGCTTTAATAAGAGACTTGTGTTTTTCATAAGTCTAGTATAAACACAGATTCTTTATTTTGAGCTGTGCACAATGACGGCTGAAGGAAAGTGTATTTTGAGGACAGAGCGGGACTCAGGGCTCAGACAGGAGAGGTATTTAACTCAGGCAGGGAGCATTTCTGCCAGTGTTGACTTAGCATTAAAGACAGACCATTACAGAGAGGTTTGTAAGGAGCTGAGGACTGACTGTGGGATACATTCTCTGACCTCATATGGTTCCCTTCGTTAAAACACACATACACACATACACCCACATGCGTTCACATTCTCTCATAGGGATGTAAACATTCATGCATGGATTCACAGTGTAGAGATGTAGGCTTGCATAATTTCAACCTGGATCTTTTTTTTTTTTGACTCAAGTGACCCATGTTGTAGCTTGTAATCTACCTTATACTTGACACTTAGCATTGTGAATTGCAAATATGGATGGCCTCTTACATGCGTTTTATATACATTATACATTTATACAGTATACATTTTTATTATAGCTGTTGAGAGAAGGAAACATAGTGCTGCCAGAGTGGCATATAGAGGTAGATTTAATTGAAAGGTTGAAATGTGTTCTCAGGACAATGGCATTTTTCATAAATGTCAGGTCAAGGAAAATTGTCATTCATGTTACCGTTCAATAAGTTGGGGTCAGTAAGATTTTTTTTTTTAACTTTTTTAGCAAGGATGCATTAAAGACTTTTACCTTTAAAAACAGTTAATTTTGTACAGGGTGTCATGGTTTCCACACAAAAAAAAATATTTAGCAGCATAACCGTTTTCAACACTGATACTGTTTCTTGTACATCATTAGAATGAAGGATCATGTGCACTGACTGGAGTACCGGCTGCTGAAAATTCAGCTTCGCATCACAGGAATCAAATACATTTTAAAATATATTAAAATAGAAAACATTTGTTTTTAATTGCAATAATATTTCACAATATTAACGCTTTTACTGTATTTTTGAGAAAATAATTGCAGCATTGGTGAACTTGAGGCTTTCAAAACATTTAACATCTTACCAACCCTAAAATTTTGAAAGGTAGTGTATACTGAGCCACATGCTTTAAATGCTGTAATTTCATTTTGTATCAGTTGGACAAATAAATGGCCTAATATTTTTTGTATATTACCTTTTACATTATTGCCATTTCATGAATCATTTTGTACTTTCTGTTAAAGACAGTTTCTATATAAACAGGGCTCAATAGCTTTGTTGTAATCAAGAATTTAAGGTTTCTTTCATAAATTGACTTTCATAAATAAACCCTTGCTGAGAAACATAATTTGACTAAAAAGTGTGATTCTCACCTATTGGCCAGTCACAGTTTAGCTATGGATTTAAACCATGCTGATGGATTTGATTACTTTGAGAATTCAATGCAGCTTCAATGCAGCATGTGCCGTATGCATAACTGCAAAATCAGGACACCCGCTCTGTATCCTGCCCTTTTCTGTCTAACACACTGGCACACGTACATTTGCATACATGCTGCATGACCTGTCAATCGCAGAATTGTATCACATAACAGGCCCAACAAGGATCAGGGTAAGTGCTTTAAGTTTTGATCTGTATTAATATGATGGGTCCCAGCTGCATGTGGCATATGGGTGTTATGAATAAGATATGGAGTGAACCGAGGGACTGTTTCAGTCCTAGCTGTGAAGCAGATAAGTGAATAAGCTTCCACGTATGCAGGGTAGCCGACAGACGGTCTGAGCTCTCTAAATCCTTGGCTCCAGTTCCACAAGTGGACTGACGTTAAATGCGTCATGGCATATTCGCTCACTTATCCGTCAACTGTGATTCTAGCCTTGAAGGATTTGATAAACTGTAGTTGTTGCTGTTATTGTGCCGCCTTCACCAAAGTGAAGAGACGCCCTTAGGTGGGTTAAAATATGAGCTGCGGGTGTCACTTTTACTTGTTTATTTTTCCTCTCTCTCTCCCTCTCCATCTCTGTCAGCGTGGCTGAAATGCTTCGGGCGAGTTGTCCCACAGTCTATTTATTCAACGGCGCATTGCAATATGTTGTGAAGAGGTTGGATCCGTCCTGGTGGATGGTTACAGGATGTTCTGGTTTGGTTTTCAGCATGAGATGGACAGTTGGTGAAATGGACAGCAGATTGCGAACAATCTGGCTTGAGCCTTTTGACGGCCATACAGTAGGCTACACAAAACACTTCATTTGCATACTGCTGGCATGGCAACAAAAAGAAAATCAATTCTGCAATCAAGGGCCAATGTGTCGCCTAAAATGAAAAACAGAGCATTTCCGGTGAATGATACCTCCGGGTGGAATAACGCTGCGTATTTTGCAGGCTTTTTTTTTTTCTGCGGATCCAGAGCAAGCGATAGTTTGTGCGTTAATAATACCATCATAGGCATTGTTGTGGGAAAATCAAAGCTTGTCTGAACAAAATTCGCTACAACAGTTTTAAACACTGCGTAGTTACCAATGCAGATGGCCTAACCCTCATTACTATTCATAGCACTTGCATGTGTCATTTTCTGATCTAATATGACCAGCCTGACGGCAATAGCTAAAGTTAACAGGCTCTGGATATTTTCTCTGTAGGAAATACATGACAAATGTTTGAACTCCGGTCCAGAAACACTATCATATTTATGAATCAGCAGAGCATATTATTCAAGTGCAAACTGTTCTATAGCATCAGATTAGGGCTCTTTGACATATAACCATAGCTGTTAAGTGTAGTTTGATGGCTGAGAAAAATGAGGAGGGATTCACAAAGAATGAATTGTGTGCCCAGTGAAATCATAATTTATTTACATGTGCTGTCTGCATTGTTTTTAGCACTCGCTTCACTAAAAGACATATGCAAATCAAGTAACGGCACAATTGCACCCACAAAATCAATGCTGATTGCAATTTGCATGGTGCACTTCATTATCTTTTAGCTTGGTTCTGAGTTCTAGTTTAGGGAGGACCAGTGTTGTAATCATTAACTAAAACTTAAACTTGTGTTGTTGTTGTTGTTGTTGTTGTTGTTAATTGAAATAAAAAAAACTTTTTAAATGTACAAAAATTACAAATGTTATAATAAGAGAACTGATTCCTCTTTGTCAATTCATGGTAAACCTATGACAAACATGCTGTGCCGTAAATATACTGGAATTATTAAAAAATTGTCTTTGTTAACTGAAATAAAGCTGAAATAAAATAAAAATTCTGCATGAAATTTTAAAACCTAAAAATGACAAAAGCACAAAATTCTTAAATTACCTAATCTAAAATTAAAATGAAAACTGAGAAATGAAAGCAAATTCAAAATATGAATAAATTCTATAACAGTACGTACATACTACTACTAAAATGACATTGGAGAGGATGCAGCACTACAATCTGGCAGAGTGCACCTGAATTGTCTTCGTAGAATGCTGTGTGCTGACTGTATCATACATGTCAATATGTGCACAGATAAATGCACTTATCCTTAATTTGAACATCACTTACTGCTGCCATGTTAAATAGAAGTTGTGCACAAACATCTCTTTTAAATAAAACTCTGTTTACCATCTGCTTTCTGTGGGCAGAAACAGTGCCACTTTAATTGTGGTAAGCAAATGCAAAGAGTTTTGTGAATAAAGAACAATGAATCAGACTTAATTTGCACAAATAGGAGGCGTATTTCCGCTTAACAAAATGACTTTGACTTCATTTAAGTCCTCACAGTGCAGTGCTATTTCAGTGCATTTATCACCTGGTTAAACTAGATTGCGGGTGGTTATTGAATAAGACAATGGTTTTTAATGAATAAAGATTTTGTGCCTCATGCATCATAACTGTCGAGTGAATTTTCCCCAGAGAGTTTGCATGTGCACTTCACTTGTGTGAAGGCTGTACTGCATTGCTAAATGCATTCTGTCGTTGTTCCTTTTAGATCTTCAGCAAACTGTTGCTGCAGAAATTAATTTGTGGACTAACTAATTAAAAGTTAAAAAAAACTTCTGACGCCCAGGGCCCAGCCAACACCCAGATGCATATGAACACTGAATTTTATTAAGACGTTATTGCTCATCTCATTCAAGGCTGTAATCTGTCACATCTGTCATTTAAGAGTATTTTCTCTCTCTCCCCCGCTCTAAAATCCCTGACACGCTCTTAATTATGCACGTGGACTGAGCAATCACTGTCTCGCTATTCCTCCTCTTCCTCTCCTCCTTCTCGTCCTCCTCCTCGTCTCTGTCAAATCCTGTCTTCTCCTCAGCTCCTCCTCTCAGGCCCGCAGGCTGATTACCCAGTTTTGGCAGCAAGTGCGAGTGAATTATTTAAATCTCTGTTAAGCCTGAGAACATACATCAGTGTGAGAAATACTGTAGATCACACACCAGGGTCGAGGTCAATTCTAATTTAAATTGCAAGTAAAATCCAATTCAAACCTCATCAGCGGTAGAGCTGGCAATGAAACAGAAAGTCTTCATTGTTCTTAGAAAATAGAAATGGAGGGGATGTGAGTGGAAAAACGATGCACTATGAAATGTTAATTAAAATGAGATCCTGATATGTACTGTATATTAGGTACATTTAGTTTTTTGAACAGGTTAAATCATCCACATTCATGTCTGTGAATATATATTGATGCTGTATTTTCTTAACTAATTTTTTGCCTTCATTTCTTGGTCTTGCGCAAATTAATTTGTTTCTGTACAAAATATTCCATCTCTCTATTAAAATTAGGTCATGAAAACTGCATAATTTATCATTCTAGATATGTCATGTGTTTATATTTTTTAGGCTGGACTGAAATATGTATTTTTATGATTATTATTTATTATTTAAACTATTTTTTTCTTCTTGTTTTTTCTTTTTACATTTTACAAAACTTAACTCTGCTTGGAATTTCATGTCAATGATCATGTGGTGTTTGTTTTAATATTGATTGTTCTTTAACCATTTCATTTATAACCAGCAGAAGGAGCAAGTGAAAAACATTTTATTATTATTAATAATAATAATAATCAGTAGTAGTAGTAGTAGTAATCATCAGAATTATCACTTATGCAATTGAAAATTAACTTTATTTTTTGTTTTATTGGAATTCATTAAATACTCACTCTTATGCACAAAAAAATGTCCCTGTGACACGTCTTTATTCCATAGTTGTCCCTGACCTTTCTTTAAAAACCCTCACTCCATTGTCTTCTGTCTTGACTGAATTTCCATCTAAATTCATGAAATCCCCTACTAAGATATTGTGATTGCGTTGGGCTTTTCCCCCAGACAGCAGTGGACTGCATTGTTTGACCATGTCTTTTCTATCAAAAACAGAAAATCAAGAATAGAAATGGACTACAACTAGATGTTGACCATGGGGTTTGCACCTCAGGTGGTCTTGACTGTGACTAAAAAGGCCGATGTGGGACTGGCAACATTTTTGATGGGCTGGATTCACTCCATCTTCATACAAATTACATGCAATGCATTTCTGGATTTATAGGTAAGCGGACAAAATGATCTGAGCCCTGTAGCTGATTCAAAAAATGGTTCCCAGAAAGCCTGTTGGTCATGGGGCCATTCTGTCTGTCATTTCTGTGTCAATCAAGACTGTCTACCTACTGATGGAATTTAATTAAAACATGTGAAAATGTGAATAAAACTGAACAGGACAACTAGTCGCTCACACCATATCAGTAGGGGAGGAAAAAAAAAAAAAGAGCCCGTCTGCCGCACAAAACCCATCTCTACCGTGTGTTGCAGGTTTTCATTTGTGGTTTTGGTAACTGAAGGGTTTAAATCAAGTCACTGTTCTTCTCCACCGGAGCTGCTCCTCTCACATTTGTGTTCTACGCGCGGCTCAAATGCTCCGCTAGAGAAATATAAAAGCCACTCTCAGGTAATGTAATGAAGACTTGACAGATGAAACAATGGCTTGATTTGACTCTTGTCTTGTCAAATAAATGAAAAGACTTTTTGGTTTTATGGACGTTGCCGTCTTGGATATTACAGTGGTCATTGTTGCTATGTTTAATATATAATATAATATATATATATATATTTCTAGATATATATTATATATATATATATTATTATTAATTAATATACATTTTATTAGTACTATGCATTGCTAAGAACTTCATTTGGACAAATTTAAAAGCGATTTTCGCAATATTTTGATTTTTTTTGCACCCTCAGATTCCATATATTCAAATGTTTGTGTCTCAGCCAAATATTGTCATATCATAACAAACCATAAATCAATGGAAAGCTATTTATTTATTCAGCTTTCAGATGATGCATAAAAATCACAATATGTGGTGTGTGGGGTGACCCTGGACCACAACCATCATAGAGTCAATTTTTTGAAATTGGATTTATACATCATCTGAATAAGTTGAATAAGTTAACTGAACAAGTAAGCTTTCCATTGATGTATGGTGTGTGTTGTGTGTGTGTGTGTGTGTGTGTGTGTGTGTGTGTGTGTGTGTGTGTAACCTATTGATTTTACTATTATTGCACTTTATTTATTATTTAGTTATTTTTATTTTAAAAATGATCTAAACAAAGTGCAATAATACTATTATCAAGATTTTTGGTGCATCTTGTCGGAGGCTATGGCACCTGATGCACTGTTGGGTGGACACATGCCGATGGCGTTATGCTGTGGGCAATGTTTTCTTGGGACACTTTAGACCCCATTATCCCAACAACACAGTCCCTGCAGCTGTCAGGTGTCTGGACATCTTTGCAGTCCAAGTGCACCCATTCGTGGCAACCGTGTTCCCTGCCGGTGATGGCCTTTACCAACAAGATAATGCGCCATGCTACACTGCCAGAATTGTCAAGGAGTGGTTCAAGGAACATAATAGTGAATTTCTGTTAATGCCTAGGCTTCCAAATTCACCTGATATGAATCCAGTCAAAAAACGGGTTTGTGCTACATCACCACCACCCCACAGTAAACCCAAATACCACAGGAGACCTATCGGCATCTCATCAAATCAGTGCTTCACCCTGTGGCCGCTGTTTTGTAGGCTAGAGGTCCTACATGTTGTTATGATTAGATTATCATAATGTAATGGCCCATCGGTGTATATACTGTATACAGGGGTGCACATAAGTGGTGCACAGGTGCGTATGCGCGACCAAAATAAAAAAAATGCTCTGGGTAAATAATTTCAGACCGCTCATTTGCATATCCCGACAAGGTTGACAACTGTTAATGCACAATCACCGTTTTAGATCGACTAATTGTAATACTGTATGAGATTTCAATTCGAAATGAAAGCAAAAATCTAAGCTACACTCTGCCAGTTTCAGAGCAAAACGCAAAACTGTGACATCACTTCCTGTTTGTTGCTGCCGTGTGTTTTGAGTTTGAGCTCCGTCAAGTTAATTCTTTGTCGTCTAATTTTTTATCTTAAAATCAATTTTATACACCATCCTTTTCATTTCTATAACGTGTGAATATATCCCCTATCGTATTCAACAACAAAACAATCAGAGCGCCTTGTTATCAATAATTTTATTTTGATTTCCCGAGTCTGCTATTACCAAATAGCCCGCTAGCCTCGCCAGCGTGGTTGCCGCTAATCTCGCTTACATTACTAATACTCAATTCACTGTACTTGCTTTTCAAGGCGAATTTTGTCTACCTTTAGATGCATGAGGACCGTTCGAGCTAAAAAACATTCGGTGCAGCCCGTGACCTGGTGGAGAGGCAGACCCAGCTGAGAGAGCGGAGAGCCGCGCTGGAAACATCCCAGGCTGACGCTCACAAGTCCGAGGTAAGTATACAGCGTGCTGTTAACTCTCCCACCACCTCTACTCTGTGTGTTTCTCTGCACAGGCCCCCTGCACCCAGGACACGATCTTCCCAGAAGTCCTTCACTCCGGCACCGGGACACCACAGACCCTGTGTGCACCCGCAGCGAAAGACGCAAGCCAGGCCCCGGGCGACGACCTCTCCCCCTCTGCCGCCTCCGGTCTTCGAGATCTCCACCCGGAACCGCTTCGCTCCCCTCCGCGAGACGGAACGCGACGCTGTGATCATCGGAGACTCCATCGTCCGGCACGTCCATGCTACGTTAGCTGAAGGTAAAGTGCACACACACTGTTTCCCTGGTTCTCATGTTCTCGATGTTTCTGCGCAGATATCCGCGATCCTGAAGGTCGACGAGAGCACCGGAGAGGTCGTGCTTCACGCGGGGGTTAACGACACCAAGCTGCAGCATACGGAGACACTGAAGAGGGACTTCAGGAGCCTGATCTAGACGGTGCGCAGCACACCGCCCGCGACGACGATCATCGTGTCAGCCCCTTCCACTATTCGACTTTTTGCTTTAAATGAATGGTTATTGTCATGGTGTAAAGAACAGATACTGCTCTTTGTTAATAATTGGAATCTTTTCTGGGAGCGTCCTAGGCTTTTGCGCGCTGATGGCCTGCACCCCAGCAGAGTCGGAGCGGAACACATGTCGGACAACATCTCCAGGACGCTGCGCTCCATGTGACTAGTAAGTCAAATCTCAAATAACTGCCCTGATGACTTGTGTTCTACCCGCTTAAATGATAGAAGTACTTGCGCTGTACAATCTATAAAGACTGTGTCTGTTCCCCCGAATAGTGAGGTCAAAATATTAATTTAATGCAGGATCTAGAAAAAATCTGATCGTGATTAAACCAGAAAAATTAAAATAAATGAACAAAAACAATTTTTAAAGTTTAGGCTCCTTAACATTAGATCACTCGCACCCAAAGCAGTTATTGTAAATGAAATGATCACAGATAATCGTTTTGATGTACTCTGCTTGACTGAAACCTGGCTAAAACCTAATGATTGTATTGGTCTAAATGAGTCTACTCCACCAAGCTACTGTTATAAGCATGAGCCCCGTCAGACTGGTCGTGGTGGCGGTGTTGCAACAATATATAGTGATATTCTCAATGTTACTCAGAAGACAGGATACAGGTTTAACTCATTCGAAATACTAATGCTTAATGTTACACTGTCAGATATGCAAAAGAAATCTATCGTATCTCTTGCTCTGGCTACTGTGTATAGACCACCAGGGCTGTATACAGATTTCCTAAAAGAATTTGCAGATTTCCTCTCAGACCTATTGGTTACTGTTGATAAAGCACTAATTGACAGAGATTTTAACATTCACATTGATAATACAAATAATGCATTAGGACTTGCGTTTACTGACCTAATAAACTCTTTTGGAGTCAAGCAAAACATCACCGGGCCCACTCATCGTTTTAATTATATGCTAGATTTAATTATATCGCATGGAATTGATCTTACTGATATAGATATTGTACCTCAAAGCGATGATGTTACTGACCATTTCCTTGTATTGTGCGTGCTGCGTATTACTAATATTAACTATATGGCTCCGCGTTATCGTCCGGGCAGAACTATTGTTCCAGCCACCAAAGACAGATTCACAAATAACCTGCCTGATTTATCTCAACTGCTCTGTGTACCAATAAGTACACATGAATTAGACGAAATAACTAGCAACATGGGCTCTATCTTCTCTAATATATTAGAAGCTTTTGCCCCTATCAAATTGAAAAAGGTTAGAGAAAAACGTACTGCGCCATGGTACAACAGTAATACCCATTCTCTCAAGAAAAAAACTCGTAGTCTTGAGCGCAAATGGAGAAAAACTAACTTGGAAGTTTTTAAAGAATTGCGTGGAAAAACAGTATGTCCAGCTATAGACAGGCTCTAAAAGCTGCCAGGGCCGAGCATATCCACAAACTCATAGAAAATAACCAAAACAATCCAAGGTTTTTATTTAGCACAGTGGCTATTAACAAATAACCAGACGCCACCCGATCTAAATATTCACTTACAGTTTAATAGTAATGACTTTATGAGTTTCTTCACTTATAAAATAGATAACATCAGAAATACAGTAGCAAATGTAGATTCTACAGCGTATGCTTCATTCATCGCACCAAAAGATAACTGCAGTGCTTTACAGCTATAGGACAGGAAGAGCTAAATAAACTTATCACTGTATCTAAACCAACAACATGCCTATTAGATGCTGTACTATCTAAATTTCTGCAAGATTTTGTTACCTGTAGCAGAAGAACCGCTTTCTCAATATTATTAACTCGTCGTTGTCTTTAGGTCACATCCCAAAACCCTTCAAGCTGTTTCTTTATTAAGAAACCACAACTAGATCCTAGTGAACTGGCAAATTACAGACCCATCTCAATCTTCCTTTTATGTCTAAAATTTTCGAAAAAGTTGTGTTTGCTCAATTGTGCTCCTTCCTGCAAAAAAAATTATCTCTATGAAGATTTTCAGTCAGGTTTCAGGCCCCATCATAGTACAGAAACTGCACTTGTTAAAATTACCAATGACTTGCTTCTTGCGTCAGACCAAGGCTGTGTCTCATTGCTATTTTTACTTGATCTTAGTGCTGCGTTCGACACTATGATCATGACATACGCATAGATCATTACAAAACTATACAGGTATTCAAGGCCAGGCTTTAAGATGGTTTTGTTTTTTTTTTTTAGAATCGCTACCACTTGTTTGCTGTAAATGGGGAGTAATCTCATTATCACAGTAATCTAATGGATGCACAACGGTCTGTCCTAGGTCCCGCTGCTATTTTCAATATAATGTTGCCCCTTGGTAATATTATTAGGAAATACGGGATTATTTTCCACTGTTATGCTGATGATACTTAACTATTTATCTCAACAAGACCAGATGAAACTTCGAAATTATCTAAGCTAACAGAGTGTGTTTAAAATGTAAAAGAATGGATGACCAATTTTCTCCTATTAAATTCGGATAAAACAGAGATATTACTTATTGGACCAAAAGCAGTACACCGAATCTCGTGGATTACAGTTTGCAACTAGACGTATGTACGGTTACTTCCTCTAAAGTCAAATATCTGGGTGTTATATTAGATAGCAATTGGTCTTTTGAAAATCATATTTCCCATGTTACAAAACGCATTCTTCCATTTTAACATTGCCAATTCCAACATGAACCTTTGTCTGATGCAGAAAGCTATTTCAGCATTCATGACTCTAACTGGACTAACTGTCATGCACTGCTAGCTGGTTTCCTGCATCTTCTAAACCGCTACAGTTAGTTCCAAAATGCAGTGTCTAATTCCTACCAGACAAGAAAATATATCATATACCGCCAATTTTACAGTCTCTTCACTGTTACCTATTAAGTCCGATCAGTTACAAAATATTATTAACTTCATAATAAGGCCCTTAATGGGTTTTGCTCCTGCGTACCAACTCTTCGTCTACCATCGCTGACATCCATCACCTCCAAGGTCGCAAACTCTGGACTATAAGAATGGCATCTACGCAATATTAGTCTGTTCATCTCTTATTCTAGGTCACCATACCACCAACTCCAGTCTGTATCCAGATCAGAAATGGTCACTGCGAGTCAACCCGATCCAGTAACGTATTCTACAGAATTGGTCATCACCTAGAAAGGACCTCACACCTTGAAAAGAACAGCGGAGACCAGGACAACTAGATTGAGCCCCAGATACGATCCCTTGGTAAAGACCTTGTCTCCTAGACGGCCATCGGGTCAAGACCACAGGAACCAGATGTTTCCTCTGCACAATGTGACTTTGTTGCAGCCTGGAATTGAACTGCCGGTTTCGTCTGGTCAGAGGATAATTGGCCCTCCGACTGAGCCTGGTTTCTCCTTGTTTTTTTCTCCATTCTGTCACCGATTGAGTTTTGTTTCCTTGCCGCTGTCGCCTCTGGCTTACTTAGTTGGAGACACTTCATTTCCAGCGATATCGTTGACATGATTAACTGATTGCAAAGATACTATTTAAACTGAGCTGAGCTGGATGATGGCATCACTGAATTCCATGATGAACTGCCTTTAACTGAAAAATTTGTGTTTACTGTTGTCATTTTGCATTATTGACACTTTTTTCCTAATTAATGCTGTTCAGTTGTTTTGTCACAATCTGTATTGTTAAAAGCGCGATATAAATAAAGGTGACTTGACTTGACTTGACATTTACTAATGCGCTTCACTTGGAAGCACATACTTTACTTTACTTTACTTACATTACTTGCCAGCAACCCGCCAAAATAAAAACTTGCTGATTTTAGGTTTGAAAATGTGAAATTCAATAAAAGAAAAAAAGGAAAATTTAAATATTAGCATTGTATTTTTAAGTGTACTATAAAATAATTGTATTTTTATTAAATTTTTAGACTTATTGCACTTTATTTATTATTTTGTTCTTTTTATTTTAAAAATGATCTAAACAAAGTGCAATACTACTTTATTATTGTTTTAGTAAATGTGCCATAGAATGGAAAACTGTATTTACTTTGGCATAGTTGAATAATAACTGTTATAACTGTGAGCCTCAAACACCATTGTTTCCTCCTTCTTATGTAAATCTCGTGCATGCAAAAGACCAGTGAAAAATAGGCGAATCAGAACATAACCCCTACTGTGACGTTACAGTCGGGATCACTTAATAGTTACGCCCCCAACATTTGCATAAACCCACCCATGTTCTATGCCAGCTGCCAGCCAAACCTGCACAGCCGAATCATCAGAATTTCTGCAGGTATTGTGAAGAAACAAGACAGGACAACAGCGAAAATGGCAGATCATGGAAATAAATGTTATGTTCCAGGCTGTGCAGGGGATGTGATGTGCAGGGATGGGTTGGTGTCTGTATTCAGAAAGGCACGGAAAGCAAATAACGCACATTCTAATAAAATAACGCGAGCCACTAAAGAGACATGGTTAGCTGCTTGCTAGCGGCAGCCTGTTACATCACAGTACATTAGATTTCACTTACCACATAAACAGAGTAAGGAGATGACTGAGGATGATTGCGAATGATTACAGATCCTGAGCACACTGACAACCATATAATCTTGTAAAAATGTGTGGTAGTACAGCCGGCTGTGAGTTTTACACGATCACGGTGAATCGCACATCTCGAAAGTGAAAGTAAAATGATCGTGCATTCGAAAGCAGTTTCAATGCCCCGCATATTAATAGCGGCTCCCTGATGTCCGCATTTTATATACAGTATAATTACCCAACGATATAACTGCGAGAGAAAGTACTGAAATATATTATCCCTGTGTATCTTTCCTTCTGTGTGAGCTACTGAAAGAGCCGCAACTGTGACCAGCCACTCAGACAGAAGCTCCCAAAAAAAAAAAAACATTGCGCCCCACTGTGAGACAGCCAATCAGAGCAGAGCTCAACACTTGAGCCGCGCTGTGAAACAGCCAATCAGAGCAGAGACAGGTCAGAGCATGACCCTTCCAAATAAGGTAAAAAAAGACCATTTCATTCTAGGGACAAAAATCCTAGGGTTGTAAATGGACATGAAAAAACATTTCTGGAGATTTTTTGCCCTTGCCTAAGCCACATACCTTCTATGTAGATATCAGAGAACAATTTAAAATATTGTATCAATGCATACTATGGCACCTTTAATTATTTTATTTTTTTTATTTTATGTGTATTTAATTGGTCACACTGTAGTGTGAGCACCAAACCAAATCTCCAGGTGCACTCATGAGAACCAGACTGAAAAATGTATGTGCACCCCTATATATAGTAATTAGGTTCATTCAAGCGAATCCTGTTTAGATGTACCTAATAAAGCAATAAGCCCCAAGAAGCTGTGGTTTACAGTGAATTTATAACAGCTAAGGGGCGTTGTTAGGCACGACGCGGAGCGGAGTCAACCAATCAGAATCAAGGACCGTAACTTTCCATTTTATAATAAAACATTTTTTACAATGCCAAAAAGGGCAAAAGGTCATTGTGGAAATGTTAGAGGTTAGTCAGAGATTAGATTTAACATGTGAATGTCAAGTAATCTTTATACTCTGGCAGTGATAACAGTGCTGCCAGCTGAAGCGCCTCACATAACCACACAACAGAGGGACAGAGGTTTCATGCCGAAAAGAGCACTTAACCTTTCGTAATCTCCTCTAATGTTTTTTGTTTTTGAGAGCTAATACTAGAAAATCTAAAATAAATGTCATCAGTCATATGCATAGGCCTGTCCATGTCTCTCACTTTAGAGCTGATTTCACTGCAAAACAAGAATTGGGATGAGTGATTCATTTGAATCATAGCTTGAAGTAAGATGAAGCAAGAGCTTTTCTACCTTTCGCTCATGAGGCCTGCCACCCCAGGCTGTGTAAATTGGCCTATTCTGCGACCCAGAGAAAAGAGGTTGTGACAGTTCATTGGGAATTTCATTTTTCTGGGTTGTGGAGTGAGCTATATATAACACCCGTATTTTTCACCATCCTAACACCTTTGCATCATGTGGAGGCCTTTTTCTCACAGTCCTCCAGTCCTTCCAAAACCAACTCTTCTACTGTGTGTTTTTGATCAGCTACTAATGCAATAAAAGCTTATTTAAACAACCAATGTAATGTGTGGTTATGTCAACTCGATGCAGAAAAAAGCGACCAAGGTTCAGGGTGATAGCTCCATTTAACTGATTATAAAGAAATACGTCTGTATTAGTACAGGTTCATCCCGGGTAACTGTCTCAGCCTGTTTAAAAGGCGAGGTAAACCGAGGGCATGCTTTAAATGGAGACGTCTGAAGGAAGCCATTGTGTTTGAATCATAAAACCTCTAGTGTGTTTTATGTGTGAGAGGCTTTATCTACAGAACGTGCTGCACTGTTTTAGAGAGCAATAAATGCTGTCATTTGCCCCAGCTGCTTTATGTTCTCGCAAATGTTTTTATTTAAACCATTTATGCATTAAATCGACCAAAACAGTTACAGTAAAGACTTTTACATCATTACAAACAATGTATATTTCTAATAAATGCTGTTCTTTTGAACTCTCTATTCATCAATGAATCCTGAAAAAAAATGTTGATGATAATAAGAAATGTTTCTTGAGCAGCAAATCAGCATATTAGAATTGTTGTTTTAGAATGTTGTGACTGTTTTATATATATATAAAAAAAACCTTGCCAACCCCAAATTTCCATATATCTACTCAAACTTAAATGTATCACCGCAGGTTAGATGTCAGTGATGCCAAATGCAATCAGTTCATGTATTGCAACAATTGCAACAAGGCAAGGTTGAATATGCAGAAGCTGAATGAGATATGAAATTTTCAGTGAATACATTTTTGTCTGTTAAATCTATCGTATGAATTCAAAACTGATAATTTAATGGTGGCTTTTTTTGTTCTAGGTCACTACACTAGAATATATTTAGATTTTCATAAAACAGACCAGTGTTACCATTCTTCAAAACGCATCTCATCTCCTTAAGTGTTCCATGGAAGAAGAAAAAAAGCTTTGAAATGACATGGATAAAATGAAGACAGAATGTTCATTTTCGGATGAGTTGTAACTGTTTTTTTTTTTTTTTTAAAGCAGATTGTTTTTAGTTAACAGGTTTGACTTGGTTAAGTTTGTATAGTGCAAATATTATAATTTTTTTTAATCACTTGGACAATATTCTTGCAATGTTCAGTTTGGGGGGGGGGGTATGATACATTCCCCACCCCCCCCCAGCCATTTGCCATGCTGCACGACTGAACCTGCAGCTTAACAGTAGATGAGAATTTTCCAGAGGATTTCTAATCTGTTGTTAAGTTGTTTTCTCAGAATTCTGACCCTTCAGTAAAATTGTTCTACATCAGATGGTGGAGCACCTAACCTAATGATGCAAAGCAGCTTTTTGTGAATTACCGCAGGAAAAACACAGCTAAGACACTTGCGTGATACTCACCGAACCAGCTTCACCCACAGGCCAGAGTCAGTCTCGGGCTATTCGTTCAGCTCTGTGTGTTTCAGAGAAGAGGGATGTAGGCTATCCGTTTCTCCAGAGAGGTCTAGTCGAGCTGTCTGCAAATTGGCTTGTTCTGCTGACCTTTCGCTTTGATTAATGCGCCTGTGCTGCCCCACTTCATTGGTGGTTAAAACTCCTCGACCGCAAAGCAGGGATGTGATGGGCTCTTTCCCGTCGACCCTGTCTCATACCGAGGGACCTGATATTCATCTAATGCAGTTATGTTAGAAACTCACTGGAAAGCAGCACACTAACAATAACCACTTTTTATCTCCTCTTTATCGTGAAGCGCTAAGTGCTTTTTCACAGATACAACAACTGATTAAAAGAAGTGTGCAGAACATCTGTTAAAAGGCACAATGATTTGGGCTAGTGTGTAAGAGGATTTGGGGGTGGGGGAAATAAAGGCTTTAAACATCTGATTATCAGCTGTGTCTGTTTCTAAGTGCTCTGAGGAATATTCCTCATTCCTGGATAATCCTGTTGATCTGACCCTGATAACATGAAATATTTACACAACTCGCAAAGTCAGCGCTGTATTGATATTCTGCTTAGGGGTTTGTTCTAATTCAGTGTTACCTAACTTCTTTTTTCCCAGATATATATAAAATTACTCACTTTTAAAGTTGGCTTGAAATGTCAAAGACTTGTAGAGGTAAGGTAAAACGGCATGGTTGCATCAGAATCGTTTTATCGTAAATATAAAACTTTAACTACTTCAGCCCAAATGTATAATCGTGATATTTGCACACTAAATAGTTTTTTTTTTAATAACTGGTGTTGTCTTCTTGGATGTTCTTATTCTCACATAAAATATTTTAATCTATTACAGAAGAAATAAAATCATGTGAGGTTGGAACAACATGAAGGTGAGTAAATGACGACAAAGTTTTACCACTATTCTTTTGCAAACACCGAGAATTGGAAATCAAGTTGATATTGGAATCCAGTCCATTTTTTCCAACGAGTATCTCAAACCAGAGTGAAGTTTAAGACTTTCCGCTCTGGACATCAAATAAGATCACTCATGTTAGATTAAATGCACAAATACACCTGAGCTGGACAAGTTCGGAATCCAATTACCTGCAGTGCAATTTCCAAATTGGATTCACCTGACTGGAGACTCCATATATAGGACTGCTGCTCCTTCAAATTACCCAGCCATCCTGTCTCTGGTGTCGGCTAGAAGACCAGAATTAGGGACTCGGGAATGGATAATCTTGTTTGCTTTTTCCTCTCTTGTATTATGACAAATTAAAGAGGTCTGAAAGCCATATTTCGCAGAGTGCCTCCTTAGCTTGTTATTACCTAACAGACTGAGGAATTGATTAGTATTGATTTACTGTCACGCATTCACTCGGTTGCGGTAAGACCGGCGAGGACCTGGACTAAAGGTGAACTCGTGTTCTGGTGAAAGTATCAGAGCACAGAAAAAGAAAATTAGACATCATTCACATCTCTTGTACTAGGACTTTTGCTCATGGATAGTGGAGGTCAAAGCTGAATGGCAAATGTTCTTTGCTTTTTGACCCTTTCAGCAGTTAAGCGCATTCAGTGACGTTCGATCAGTGAGTATGCTCTCGAATAAAGGCTTTCTGGCCATCTAAACCTTTTAAAAAGCATCTAAGCATGAAAGATCAGCAGTGAGTCTTTGCCAGAGCATGTAAGGTGAGCAAGGTTAGACTGTATAAATTCTCTTCGGCTGAAGTTCAGTGGCTCAGGCGTGTTCCCCTCTGGCCTTATAGGAAATGATGGCAGCATTTCTTGTCCAAATTTCTGTCGGCTCTCTCTGATCCTCCAGCTAAGAGAGGAGATACGGTCTGTTAGCCATTAGAGACTTTTTCGTGAATTTCGGTTCCATTTTTGGCTGTTTTTTGGTCGTCGTCATGGCGACAGGATGAGTGGGGTTTTAGGGAGCATCCTCTGGCAAACAAACCGTTCCCTCCCGGCTCAGTGAGGTGGGTAAGTGTGGATCGTTGATGTTTTGAGATGTACGAACACAGATGGTGACGGTTATGGACAGGTTGATGAAGGTAGCATGAATTCTCATTTCCTTTTCATTACCAGGGCATACGAGGTAAAAAAGTCATTTCCACTTTCTTGGAGCTTTCTTATGCTCCATTTCTTGAAAGAAGGTGGGATGAACAAATCCAAAACATCATTTATTGCGTGGGTAATCACCCTAAATGTGTTTTTATTTCCCTCTTTCTTCTCGTTTGTTTTTAGATATCATCTTTTCTTGACCATTATTGTGGCTTGACACAAGATTCGGTATGGATTACCACACAAAATGTTTTATTTGCTGAGCTTTTGATATCTGTAAAGACTATACGTGATTGCTTATTTGGTATTACGGTTGGTTTAATTCCAGAACGACCATTCCAGTAATGGAATGGAATGCCTTGTGGTTGGATCCCAATGGGTTCCACAACTCAATCAAGGGTAAGTAACATAGAACGCTACACTAATGTTCCCTATCAAAGGAAGTACTCCACTTCTAGTGGCAACAACCATGTTTTATCACAAATTAGATTATATTTAGGTCAAGCGTTCAAGTCTAAGTCTTGCGATCCAGCTTGAATGAATTGTTTTATGGAAATGAACTCCTGCCGATGTGTTTTAAGAATGGAACTGGAGCTAAAACGTTCTAAAACAAATGAACAAGCCTGAATGATTTTAGCGACTAAACTCAGTTTGTCAGGAAAACGCAGGCCTAATGCATATTGCTATGGCTCTTTTCCCTTGCAAGCGTCTAAATAAACGGTTCCACTTTGCGGTAAGCTCCGCACTCATTAGGGTTGTCTTTGATCCAGAGTTCTTTGTAGTTTTACTGCTTTTAAAGTGTATTGTTGTGTAATATGCGCATTAATTCATTACTGGGCCCCTTATATGGTGTCTGCGGTGGAGGATATTTTGATATTCAAGTGTTGCCTCATTATTGATTTCCTTCTTGGCTTGCATTGCACACGGGCTGTTCAGTTAATGTGGCCTTTAGAGGAGAAAAGCACTGCTAATGATACACAAACAAGCTTGTAGGTCATATTATGTCAAATGATATTGATGGATTTTACATGAATATGCCTGCAGAGCGCAAATATAAGAGCATTAAAGATGAAACAATACACATAATTGGTCCCTGGCGATCACATCTGATCACATCCTCATCAGCTTGTGCTAAAATGAGATGTTGGGGCTTGCAGCTCTGAAACTCCCCGAGCGATCAGTTTGAGTGGTTTATTGCAAACAGAACTCAAGGATTTTTGAGAAATAGATACGTTGTGCAGAGTTCGTCTTGTTGGAAAATGTGTGCCGATTTTAAGCGCATCAGAATGCAACAGTTCAAAGGTGAAAACATATCCAAAGCACATTTTTCTACAAATTAAAAGAAAGAAAGGACTGTAAAAATTAACTGGTCAGTGCAAGGCAAAGTCCAAAGCACACTCTTAAAAATAAAGGTGCTTCACGATGCCATAGAAGAACCTTTTTGTCTAATGGTGCCTATAAAGAACTTTACCATTTGAAGAACCGTTCTGTTTCACAATGGTTCCTTGTGGTTGAAAAGAAGTTCTTCCGATTAGAACAAAGAGTAAGAAAGAGATGGGTTCTTTAAGAACCTTTGACTGATTGTTTGTGTAACCAAAATGGTTCTTCTATGGCATCGCTTGAAGAACCTTTTGAAGCACCTTTATTTTTAAGAGTGCAGCCTGTGGTTATTGTAAAAGCACCAAAAACAGAAAGGCAAGATTTGAGTTTGCAAAAAAGCACAAAGGAGAGCCAGTAGAGTTTTGGAACAGAATTTTATGGACAGATGAGACAAAGATTAACATGTATCTAAGTGAAGAGAAAACAAAAGTGTGGAGAAAAAGGGAACTGCAAATTATCTTAAGCGTACTACCTCATCTGGGCATGCATGACTGTCTCTGGAACAGGCCCTCCGAACTTTATTGATCACTTAATGTATGATGCAGAACAGAATGAATGCAATCTATATGTATGTGTGTAAGTATGTGTGTGTGTGTGTACCTGTTTTTCTATTCTGGTGGGGACTTAAACCTGAATACACACAGACTCAAGGGGACTCATGTCACGGGGGGGAACATGGGACGCCACCCGGTACACAGCGAATAAATCACACAGAATTAGTTTTTTAAATATAAAAATGCAGAAAGTTTCCTGTAAGGTGTAGGTTTAGGTGTAGGGTTTGTGTAGGGCAGGGGTGCCCAACCCTACTCCTGGCGATCGACTGTCCTGCAAAGTTCAAGGTCGAACCCTAATCAAACACACCTGAAGCAACTATTTAGATATCATACACTTAAAATTAATGCAGGTGCTGGGGGGGGGGGGGGGGGGGATTAATTGGAGCTAAACTTGCAGGACATCGATCGCCAGGACAGGGTTGCACCCCTGTGTAGGCACGAGACTATAACGGTCTGTACATAGAAAACCATACGCCTATGAGAGCCCCACAAGGACTACAAACCAGACTTGTGTGTGGTGTGTGTGTGTGTGTGTGTGTGTGTGTGTGTGTCTGTCGGGTTTAATTACTTCACAATTTGAACATGTTACTTTTTACATTATGCATATATTTTAAATCATCAGTTAAAGACAGTACAACAAAATATTCAATAATGTATGGTATAAATACTTTTCACTTTCATTCCTACTGACACAAAGACGTATTTTTGAGATGTCGTAACCAACGTTGATGGTCTCCATTGACTTTCCATACCAAAGAAGTCAGTGGCTACCAGCACGGTTTTGGTCAACCTGATGACAGAATTGTCATTTTTGGTTAAATTATCCCTTTAAGTATCAAATAATTCCGCTTACAGGTGGAGCAGTATTTATTTCACCTTGACTAAAGATGAATCTCCCAGGACCTCTAGAAGTCTTTGTATTCCAGGGCCCACAATTGACCCTCTTCTTGTGTGATCCGGTACTTTATCAGAGAGCATTCGGCTTCACCCTGTCCCCAGCCCTTTCATGTTAATATCCTCTAAATAATTTATGTTTTGTCCTCTCTCTCTCTACCTTGCTCGCTTTCTTTCCTCCTCTTCCACACAAATCAAAGGCCTTTTCCCGGGGGACATTCTCTGATTTATAAGTAAACTCTCTATATTGTCGTGGCTGGGGGTTTTCTGAGACTCATTGCCAACACATTAAGCTTTCTTCAGGACAGCAGACTACAGTGGCTCTGTTATTGCATGCCCGATCAGTGATAAAACGCGTGTAATACTATTACTGTTAGAGATGCAGAACTATCTGAATGCAGAACATCAACATCCTTATTGTCACTCACACTTCCTCCCTCATAAACAGGTCATAACATTTATTGGTGTGTGCTGCCCCATATTGGTTGGGATCTTTTAAAGTCCAAGTCATTTCTTATTCTCTTCTGAGGTTTAAGGACACAATGATATCAATGTTGTAGCTTTGAGTGCATGTGTGTTAGATATGAAGTCATCTACTGTATATGCTGTATTCCTAAACATTGACAAAGTTTACTTTTGGCAGAAATACACCTTTAAAATGTGCATTTGTTTTTCTTCTAGGAAAATGAATGAAAAATATTAATGACTCACTCTGAGCTACACAGATTTTTGTTATCTCTGATGCTCAACGGTAACCAAGTAGCAAGCCATTATTTACAGCTGTGGCTTATATAAATCATATTATCTATTAAAGAGAGAAACTGTGCAAGCCTGTTTCAACAGGAAATATTTCACTATATAGCTGTGCTTGTTGTGTATTCACGGGGTCTTTGAAAGCGTTTGGTAACTGAGCACTTTCATTTGAAGTGCTAGCATCAATGTTTTATTACAGTATTGTTGAATCATGTACAAATGTTGAATATGTACTCAATTCTCTTTCTCGGATTCCAGTGCAAATCCGTCTGACAAAAGAAACAAAAACCTCATAATACAAATCTTTATTAGATCAGTCAACAGACAGAGCAGAGATATTACAAACAGTATCATGTAAAACTTTGTATTATTCTATCGCTGTATTTTAAACTTGGCCAATAATAACTTGCCTGGCTAACGTACAGCTAACTAAATGTTGTACTCTGTTTAACACACACACAAAAGAAATAGCGATCATAAATCTCCTGTTGAAGCCTCCTAAAGTAGACTGAACTGCACCGGAGTCTCTACAGGACTACAAGAGGAATGACATGTAAAGGACTCAAACTTGGAATGATATGCAGAAGGAAAAACTGGTCAACTTCAAAATCTCTCAATGCTCAAAATCAGTTTGACTCGTGTATTTTAAGCTGAAGTTATGTTTTCAGTTTATTTAATTTAATAGACTATTGGCACACTTTGAGCAGACGGGGCCAGTGATGTCATCACAGCAGCTGTCCCCATTTTCATGCTGGTTTTGGCAGACTTTGTCTCAAATTTAACTGGCCCACTTATTGCCCCACCTGTCCAATGCAGCAATACAGTGACGCTATACAGTGCATCGGGCTAGAGTGACTCATTTACTGCATACAGTACTGTACATTCACATCTACATGCTTTAAAAAAGACTTTCATGAGCATGCTAAATCCAGACCCCTGGCTTGCTGCCCGTATTAAACATGTACATCCGTCATGAGACATGAAAGGTTTAAGGGACAGTTTGAGACGGAGAACCAATCGATTCAAGAGTCAAGGGGCATTTATTTGTCATTTGCACAGTTACACTGGGTACCTGGGCATTGAAATGCTTGTGACGAGGCTCAGACGTAGAGTAATTTTAACAGGACTATACACAAATGTGGTAAAAATGAGCATATACAGCTATAGGCACAGACAGGTGGAGGGCATTGGTATATCAAAGTGACGTGCTATGTTTCTAGGCAGGACAATAAATACAAATAAGTGGAACTGAGTGAGAATACTGAGATAGAAGTCACAGTGTCCGAAATGGCAATTATTAAATGTCAAAGGTAAAGTTTTGCAGAGTTGAATGAAGGACCGCTGGCTTGTAAGCAGTCGGATGCTTGAAGATAAAAGCTGTTCTTCAGCCTGGTTGTATATGATCGGATTGAAAGTAGCAATTAATTGCAATCAAACCTGTCACCCACATCTGATATTAATCCAACACAGGGTTATTGTCGTTAACTAAAACTAAAACTTGTCAAAAGCTGACCTCATACGTCATCCGCCCGGAACTGCTTCCGTGTACAACAATGAGCGCAAGCTAGATTAAATTGATTATTACATTTTAATATGGTTATTTTTTCTTAACAAACACCACATACGATTCGCTACAGGCCTTTGTTCACCCCCCAGAGCCATATGAGACACTTTGTTTTATGGATGGGTGCTTTTTATTTCACTTCTTTTGGACTGAAGCAATGCAACACCCACTGACTGCAATGATAGAGCTTGGAATAGCCAGGATCATTTTTAATATAACTCCGACTGGATTCATCTGAAAGAATAAAGTCATATACACTCTTAAAAATAAAGGTGCTTCAAAAGGTTCTTCAAGCGATGCCAAAGAAGAACCATTTTAGGTTCCACAAAGAAACCTTCAGTCAAGTTTTCTTTAAAAGAACCCAAAATTCTTCCCTTTTCTTGCGTTTTTGTAATCTGAAGAACCTTATTTCGCCGCAAAGAAGCTTTTGTCAAACAGAAAGGTTCTTCCAATGTTAAAGGTTCTTTATGGAACCATGTAGACAAAAAGGTTTTCTATGGCATCGTGAAGCACCTTTTTTTTAAGAGTGTACACCTAGACTCCTCGGGGTAAAACCCAGTCCTGATTTTCCATTTTGGTGAAGTAACCTTCAACTAAAATTAAAAGGAAAAAATCAAGATATTTTCAAATACTGTAATACTATATCACTGATAATGAAAAAACAGTGATCCAACATTCCCTCTTAAAGAAATACATATAAATAATACATAGAACACTTAATACTGGTTTGGGTCATCGTGCAAGGTTGGCGAGCATCCTCACCGTCCCGTACATGTTTAAGGTCATGAGCATTGTCTTTGGGCTGAATGGACTCATATGAATTGCCTGGGTTTTGTATTAGACCCGCAAGACCACTGGACGTTTGCGGCTGGCTGGTGCTGTGCTGTGCTGGTTCTGTGCTGTGCTGTGCTGTGCTGTGCCTGCTGCCTCTGCGTTTGATTGTTATTCATCTTGAATGCTGCCCGATGATTCGAATATGTGGGCTAAATATGTACACACTAATGCAGTCTGGGGCGGACAGCAATACGACTCAGATGGGTATTATACAGGTCTATTTTAACCACTGTATGTGGCTGAATGGTTTGTGCGTGGTCTGTTCGCACTCAATGCGTGCCCGGAGGAACATTTTATTGCTCAGAGGTTACGGTTTCATAGCTTAGGAGTCTTTTAAGTGTTTAAAAGGAGTTTAAGGGTCGACCTTGCCTTGGTTTTTTTTCCAAAACTTTCTTAGGATATTGTAGCTGGAAACAAATAGACCATTTTGTGTGGTGGTTTGTGTGTGTGTGTGTGTGTGTGTGTGCGGTTGCATTTTTTGTGCATATGCTCAATAAGGCTGTATTTATTTGAACAAAATACAGTAAAACAGTAATATTAAGAAATATTATTACAATTTAAAAGAACTGTTTTCTATTTTAATACATTGCAAAATGTTATTTATTCCTGTGATAGTCATGTGATTGCTGAGCTGAATTTTCAGCAGCCATTACTCCAGTTTTCAGTGTCATATGATGCTTCACATATCGTTTTAATTGCTGATTTAGTGCTCAATAACATGCTTATATTAATACGTTTAAAAAAACTTTGTACTGCTATATTTTTGGTAGGAACTGTGGCATTATTTTAGATACATGAATAGAAGTTGAAAGAATATCATTTATTAAATTGTATTGTGACATTGATAGTAAATTCATTCATGCTTGATAAAATTATTGATGTGAAAAATAATAAAGAACTGAAAAAATCTTACTCCAAACTTTTGAACTTTATTTTGATTTATTTGAAATACATTGTATAGACTTTTAAATTTTTTTAAATACAAATATCAATGTATTATTTCAATATTTATTTTGGAGATTGATTGATTGATGAGTGATGATGATTGACTGTCGGAACACGTCTTAGAATCAGGAGATTTCTCAAAAAAAAAAGGATCAATTTGTTTTGTATTTGTTTGTTGGTCTTGTGGTTTTTAATATGATGTATTAATGTAAATTACCATTTTTTTTTAATATTTTGCAATGCTGAACTTTTTGTCATTTTGCATGTACCATATACTGTCCGCTAACCCAACCCTTTACATTATAGAGTATCGTTTCTGTCCAGCACAAAGAGAAGTGCAGAGGTGGGTGCTGGTGTAATCTATCCCATATGTCGGCTTTCCGGAAAGCACACAGTTATAAAATCCCACTCTTCTGCAGGGACCCTACGCCGAGCCTGTGAGTAATGCCACCAGTTTGACTCTCTTGCAGCAGGCCTCTGCCAAGCTAATGAATAACGCCACTAGCTACTCACACAAAGCTCTTCCTCAGGATTTGAAAGATGTGTTCTCTCCGACATTACAGCCAGAAGCAAACAGTCGTTTCTCTGAAAACAGAAAAGCAGTGTGTGTGTGTGTGTGTGTGTGTGCTAACAGATTGCATACTGTAGATTTATTTCATAGCTTTTAAAGTGAGGTGATGCTGCCGCCCACAGCCTTGAGGCTGTTGTTGTCTGAGTTTACAGGCTTCATCAAATGAAAAACAGAACCAGGACCACCATACAGCACTGGGTCTATGGGAGGCTTTAAAAGAAGTCCAGGTGTCACAAAGAAGAAAAGTGGGTAAGTGCACAAAATAGATTCATCTCCTCGTCTGTCAAAATGTTTGGCCTTGATTCTGGGGTCTTTTTTTTTTTTTGGATCTTCGCCTCATCAGCCAGGTCATTGCTGTTTTCTACAGGACGACGGCTCCCGAAGCCCCTGGCAGCCCAACGTTGCCATCATCTCCGTAACTGGCAGCTATATTGTCCACAGTAGCAGCTGTGACTCGCCTCGGGGATGAAGCTCTTGTCTCACCGCACATGGCCACGTAAGACCGAATTTAAAAAAATGCCAAATACAGTAACTGAGACACAGAGGACACTCTGTAGAGGACATTGACTGTCCTTCAGGGTGCGCGTTTTAATCTGTATGTAAGATTTTCACATTGCAGATGCTGTTTTTAGCTTTTTATTGTCATGAAAATATTGAATGACTTCACTATGTAAGAATTTGTGATAAGTCAGGCTTTAATAGAGAGCAGCAGCAGCACACTTGATTCAAAATCTGATCGTCACTTTATGGTATTGAGGATTATATAATTTATCAATTTGATGAGCATTTAGCATAAAGTAGTGATTAAAGTTATTAAAATGTAAATTTGCTGAAATTGAACTCACTCTCAGGCCATCCACGATGTAGATGAGTTTGTTTCTTCATCAGAACAGATCTGGAGAAATTTAGCATCACATCACATGATCCTCTGCAGTGAATGGGTGCCATCAGAATGAGAGTCCAAATAGCTGATAAAAACAACACAGTAATGTACATAATCCATTTTTAATAAACAAATTCATCATGAAGACATTTTTAACTTCAAAACATTGCATCCAGCTAAAATAACTACAAATAACTAACTAAGAAAAATACATTTAAAAAAGTCCATAGTCCAAAATATTGCTTTCTTCAGAGAAAAAGTTATAAAGTTATTAAATATGCACAGATTAAGCACTTTTTACCAGTGAAAACAGTCCAAATTATTATGCATTGGTAGTTTGGCCAGAGGTGACAGTTTAAATTTGGTTTGTTTCTTACAAACATGCAGCTTTTCACTTAACAAGATGTTAATTGTTGGACTGGAGTGGTGTGGATTACTTGTGGATTATTGTGATGTTTTTATCAGCTGTTTGGACTCTCATTCTGACGGCACCCTTTCACTGCAGAGGATCCATTGGTGAGCAAATAATGGAATGCTAATTTCTCCAGATCTGTTCTGATGAAGAAACAAACTCGTGGCCTGAGGGTGAGATCATTTCCAGCAAATTTTCATCTTTTTAAATGAAGATCTGGATATGGTTTTAACCCAGAATGTGATGATCGTTACTAAAAAGTTGCTGAAGATAAAGATCATCTGTTAAATGACAAATAACCAACGAGCGTAAATCAATTTAGCCTTAGTGAAGCGTAACATTCAAAAGCCAAAGGCAAACATCAATACAGCAAAAGCAGTTATTAGTCCATTTAAGCAAGGCTGTCTACCAAACATCAGAACAAATGTCAACATTTGACAATTGATGCATCTTATATGGACACCCAACAATAAAATCAATCTCATATGAAGCTGAAATTAAGGGTCGCATGAATGTTATTTTAAAAATTAGGACAGTTAATTGATGTCAGATAATTAAACTTTGAACAATGCTTTGTCTTAAAATGAGTTTTATGTAGTGTGGAGAGATCATTTTGGTAGCTGTTTCTTTTAAATAATCAGTTCTGTGCTCAAAGCTCAGGTTCTTGAAATATGTGTCTTGGAAAGAATCTGGACTCCATCCAAGTATGAGAGGGAATTTGGCTCAATGATCCACACTGTACACCGCTTCATCCAGAGAACCATAACAATCCTCTGCTTTCCTCCTCTCCAGCTGAAGAGCGTTTCTCTTAGTTGTTGCTGCGCAGTTAAATATCACACCTAGCATTTCTGATTCCTGACCGAGGTAAGCCTATTTTTATCATTCAGTTATTGTATAAAAATGCATGGTATACACACAGTTTTATTATACTATAGTTTCAAAAAGAATTTGGGCAGAAATGGGGAGAAATGCATACTTTTATTCAGCAAAAAAAAACATTAAATTGTTTAAAAGTGACATTTATAATGTTACAAAATAATATAAAAATGCATGTTATACACATAGTTTAAAGAAGAATTTGGGTATATTTAAGCAAGTTAGATGTTAAATCTAGTTGCATTAAATTGAAATACACTACACTTTCAAAAGTGTGGGGTCAATTAATTGAAGAAATATTGAAGAAATTCATACTTTTATTCAGCAAAAAAACATAAAATTGTTTAAAACTGACATTTATAATGTTACTAAATATTTACATTTCAAATAAATGCTGTTCTTTTAAACTTCCTATTGATCCTTATTTTATTTTTATTTTTTAAAATCAGTTTCCACATAAATATTAAGCAGCACAACAGTGTTTTGAACACTGATAATCAGAAATGTTTCATGAGCATCACATCAACATATTAGCATGATTTCTGAAGGATCATCTGACACTGCTGAAATTGAACACTACATAAAGTGCATTTAAAAGATATTAAAATAAAAACCATTATTTTAAATGCAACCTAATAGTATAAGAACCCTATTTCAAAAACATAAAAAAATCTTACTGACTCTAAACTTTTGATCAAACTAAAATGCATCTGCAAACAATTAATGCTAGATCTTTTCATAACCATTTTAAATGTAAAATAATTTCAGGCTTTTTCAAATTTAATTTGACTTAATTTTTTTACAGAATGAATATCGTTTTAAATTTTTAAACACAAAAATATATTTAAAAAAAATTATAAAATGCAACATATATACTTCACAATTACTTTATCTAATGCTATGACATACATTCTAAAATGTGACTCAGTTGGACCACTGTATTATATTACATAACAGAACAAGCTTGTAAGTATCTGAACCACCATTAAAAATGTTGTAGTCCAGGATTCAGGAACCGGGCTTAATCTGACCGTGTCCAGTTGAAAACAGCGTGTTACCGATCACAACGTGTACAAGTCACCCCTTTGCTCCTCTGTGAGGAATCACTGTGCCGCTCTCGTCTGTTCGGCCCCATTGTTTGAGCCAATAACAGCACACTGTGCAAATCTCATCAGCCTGTTTCCTGCTTCTGGCTCGTAGCTCCTGTTTGTTTTGACAGAGACACAATACATCAGAGAGGATGGAGAAATATTTACCATCCTGCTTTGTGCCGCATTGTGTTCTGTTCAGTCGCATTGTGTTTGACATTGATTTTCATTTTGTAATCCTTGACACATGAATACAGCCAATTAGTTAAAAGGCTGATGAACTCTTCTGGCGATAAAATGGCATATAAAATACAATCTATCATGTTGTTATAGGATTGAATCGCTCACCCAAAAATGAAAGTTGTCATTTACTCCCTCACTGTCATTTACTGACTTTCATTGTTCTGTAAATCACAAAAGAAGATGTTTAGCGGAGTGTTCATGCTGCTCTTAGTCATAGATGAATGAACATGAATGAGAACTAGGGCTGATAGAGCTCCAATAAAAGCTCTACAAAAGAAGCGCATAAGACTCAAGCACTATATTCCGAGTGCTATGAAGACATACGATAGCTTTGTGAGAGGGAAAATTACAAAATACAAAGCCTTTCCTCTAACTGGTGCTAGTAACAAAAGATTAAATCTTCTTTTGAGAAGATTCTCATTGATTCCATGTGAGAAGACACATACTGAAGATATTTTCTCTGTATTCTGTCCCCTAAGGCTCCTTATGTGATGAGTATATTCTTTCTGTGAGCGCGTTTGCTTGTTTGTGCGCTTGTGAGTCTTTGACAAGATTGTCAGCCTCTCTAAATCTCTCTGGATTTCTCATCCTGACCTGTTTCACTTTAGAAGATTGGGCCATCAAAGCAGGACTGAGCCTGGGCCGATAGTTATTAGGCTCAGCAGCTACAAGCGTTCTCTGCATTTATATTGCATGGGTGGCATTTTTCTTTCCCTTTCATCTCTTTCTGTCCCTCTCGGTCCTCTTTCTCGCTTCTGTCATCTGCTGTAGTCACTGTGAGCGATTGATTGCATTGGAGTTTGAGGAGAGAGAGAGAGAGAGAGAGAGAGAGATAAAGCACTATTACTCCCATCGTTTCAAATCGTTTGATACGTTTAGATGCATATCAAACTGCTTATATACGTTTGTACCATGTAAGGGAAAAAAGCAACAGTTAATATGCACTCATAAATGAAATGTCAGCGTTATTGATTGTGATTCCCTTTCACCCTTAAAATCCACATATCTTAACATATTATCTTAAATATATATTTATGCACACACACACCACTCTAAAGGTTGGGGTTGGTGAGAGTGTATTTATTTATTTATATGTATTTATTTATTTTAAAAATCCATTATACTCACCAAGGCTGCATTTATTTAATCAAAAATACAGAAAACACAATAATATTTTTAGAAATACTTTTCTTAGCATCTTAAATAAAGCTTTCTATTTCAAGCTACTTTAAATTGTAATTTATTTATTTCTGTAGTTTTATTTATTCCTGTAATTACAAATCAAAATTTTTCACAGCTATTGGTGTTCATGAAATGTTTATTATGTTCCATGATGAAAACAGTTTTACTGCTTAAAATGTTTTGTGGAAAACCACGATACAGTATTTCAGGATTTTGTAATTAATAGAAGGTTCAAAATAACCTTTTTTTCTTTCTTTGTAAGCATAAATGTCTTTACTGTCACTTTTAATCAATTTAACACGTCCTTTCTGAATAAAAGTTTTAATGGATGGTTTTGCACACATTAGAATATTTTAAGAGATCATTGTTTAATGCAGCTGGAGGACTGTTTCCTGTTATAAAAGACTTTTGAATTGAAAAGTGAAAGTGATTAAATAATTGTTATTATTGTAGTAGTCTACACATGCTGTTATCTGTTGCTTTTTTGTAATTCTTCAATCTACAAACTTTCACAAATTTCACATTTAGCAACTTTTAATAATTGAATAAACTTTTAAACATGCAATCTATTGAAAAGCAGGGCTGAGTCTGCTAATTTGAAATATTTACTGAGATTTTAGTAATAGTTTATAGATGTATGAGGAGTGTTTTTACAATTTGACCTTTGAGGGATATCTTTCTGTTCGACAGAGTGCATGTGTTTTATGAACATGTATGTGTTTATTTTGCCATCCTTTGTCCCCAGAAGTATAGCTTAATCATTCTTTGGCGACATTTGGGGACATCCTGGAAAAATGACTCATAATAAATTAAATAATTGTAACATTCAAGGTCATATTGTATGTCCCTATTTGCATAGCTAAGTGAACACGTGTGTGTGTGTGTGTGTGTGTGTGTGTGTGTGTGTACACAGGTAGCAGGCGGTAGCATTGCAGAGAAGCATGTTACGACTGGTTAAGCTATTAAACACTCATTTGTGTGTATGTGTTCACATTCTCTCTATTGTAAATATTGGGGTTAATTCCCATGATAAATGGCAGCTGCAAACCATCTGTACAGTCATTAATCATAGCCAGTAACTTGCAAAAGCATGGCCACTCTTCTTATTTAAATAACACTACAGAACAAGAACACACACACACTCATAGTACTCTGTCTCACAAAGACAATTTACTGTTCCTGGCAGTCTCGTTCAGGCGCTGAGCCAACACTACTGGGTGTTACAGCAACACACATTACTGGATGGATTTTTGCTATTCAATTAACTGGTTTTAAATAATGCAAGTGTCACGAATCCGGTCCATGAACTTTCCATTTCATTGACTCCCACACTACACCACTGTTGCACATCACCCCCGGACTACATCCCATCATGCATTACGATTGCACATCAGCACGCATTGGCACATACCTGTTAGCACTGATTGCACCCAGCTGGTTCATATCACTCCCTCACTATATAACACTCACTCTTATCCCTTCCCTCTGCCGAGTATTGTTTCAGCATTTATCACTCCCCTAGAGATAGCTACTTTACGGAGCCCTTGTCATTGCCTTAGCCCTTGTCATTTGCCTTAGCCATTTGCCTTAGCCATTTGCCTTAGCCATTTGCCTTAGCCTTTTGCCTTAGCCTTAGCCCTAGTCATTAGCATTAGCCTTAGCCCTAGTCATTTGCCTTAGCCCTAGCCTTAGCCTTAGTCATTTGCCTTAGTCATTTGCCTTAGTCATTTGCCTTAGCCATTTGCCTTAGCCATTTGCCTCAGCCATTTGCCTCAGCCATTTGCCTCAGCCATTTGCCTCAGCCATTTGCCTCAGCCATTTGCCTCAGCCATTTGCCTCAGCCCTAGTCATTCGCCTTAGCCTTCTCGGTTTCTGATCTTCGCCTGGTTCCCTGGATTCACCCCTTTTGTCTTGCCCCTTTCAATTCTGTCTGCCGATCGTCGACCTGCACTAACCCTAGGACTATTCTTGTGTTTTTGCCCACCATATACCTGTCTGCCATTATCTGACCCATCCCTGTTTCATGACCACGTCTCTGTCTTCGTTTCAATAAAGCTTGCATATGGATCCCCACGTCTCACGTCTCGTCAGCCCCCTCGAATCCTCGGCATGGTCTCCTGATCGGTGTGGTTCACCAAGGGGGTTTTCTGCTCCTTCTGCTCCGCCGTGGTGGTCTACTGTCTGGCTCTGGTGTTCTTCTGCTCCGCCGTGGTGGTCTACTTTCTGGCTTTGGTGGTCTTCTGCTCCGTCGTGGTGGTCTACTGTCTGGTACTGGTGGTCCTCTGCTCTGCCGTGGTGGTCTACTGTCTGGCTTTGGTGGTCTTCTGCTCCGCCGTGGTGGCCTTCTGCTCTGCCGTGGTGGTTTTCTGCCCCGCCGTGGTGGTCTACTGTCCATTTCTGGTGGTCTTCTGCTCCGCCGTGTTGGTCTACTGTCTGGCTCTGGTGGTCATCTGCTCCGCCGTGGTGGTCTACTGTCGGGCTCCGGTGGTCTTCTGCTCCGCCGTGGTGGCCCTCTGCCCCGCCGTGGTGGTCTACTGTCGGGCTCCGGTGGTCTTCTGCTCCGCCGTGGTGGCCTTGGTCCCGTCTTCTCTGCTGTTGTCCTCAGCTCCGCCGGCTCTGGCCCCCCCCCCCCACAGTCCCTGGGCTCTCCTATCCTTGGACCTGGCCCTCCATCCCTCCCCCTGTTCCGCCTCCACTCCACCGCCCTCCGGAATCGTACAGGGTTTTGAGCGTCTGGAAGCCGCTCCTTGGGGGGGGGGCTATGTCACGAATCCTGTCCATGAACTTCCAATTTCATTGACTTTCGCACTACACACTGTTGCACATCACATGCATATCCCATTATTCATTGCACTGATTGCACTCAGCATGGATTGCACACAGCTGTTTACACTGAGTGCACCCAGCTGTTTCATATCACTCCCTCTCTATATAACACTCACTCTTATCCCTTCCCTCTGCCGAGTATTGTTGCAGCATTTATCACTCCCCTAGCGATAGCTACTTTTACGGAGCCCTAGTCATTCGCCTTAGCCCTAGTCATTAGCCTTAGCCCTAGTCATTAGCCTTAGCCCTAGTCATTAGCCTTAGCCCTAGTCATTCGCCTTAGCCCTAGTCATTCGCCTTAGCCTTCTCGGTTTCTGATCTTCGCCTGGTTCCCTGGATGCACCCCTTTTGTCTTGCCCCTTTTGATTCCGTTTGCCGATCGTCGACCTGCGCTAGCCCCAGGACTATTCTTGTGTCTTACCCGCCATATACCTGTTTGCCATTGTCTGACCCATACCTTTTTCATGACCACGTCTCTGTCTTCTACTAATAAATAGCTTGCAAGTGGATCCGCATGTCTCACGTCTCGTCAGCCCCGTTACAGCAAGCCATTCATTTTCTGCAGTTCACGTTCTTCCCAAAACATTAGAACGCATAGTTAACCCAACTACGTGTATATTGGTCAAAAGTGTGGGATTCAAATAGAAGTCTTTTTGCTCAACAATGTGGCATTTATTTGATCAAAAATAGAATAACGATTATTGAATATTAACTTATACTATTTTAATATCTTTATTACTGTGAGGCAAAGCTGAACTTTCCGCATCATTACGCCGGTCTTCACTGTCACATTATCCTTCCGAAGACATTCTGATATGCTGATTTGCTGCTCAAGAAACATTTCAAAAACTGTCGTGCTGCTTCATATTTTTGTGGATACCGTGATACTTTTTTTTTTTTTTTTTTTTTTTTTTTTTCTAAAAACTTTGGAACCTTATAAATGTCTTTACTGTCACTTTTGATCAATTTAATGCCTCCTTGCTTAATAAAAGGATTGATTTCTTTAAAAAAAATAAAATAAGCTTACTGACCCCAAACTATTGAACCGTAGTGTATGCATATAATTCAATACAATTTTATTGAATCAAATGCATTTTTTTATGTTAAGAAACTAGTTCTCGTGATCAAAATCGAATTAACTGAGGAATCCCTGCAATGTCAGATCAAAAGATCACTTCATCTGAAAAACTGGTCTTCTGTTTTTATGACCCACATATTATCTTTTCTCTTTTATCTCAGATTGCTTGTTTTCCACATTTCTTAGATTGGATCCTCTGCCCATTTTCCCAGTATACGGTAAAAGATCAAAGTTCATTTTAATCACCATGACATTACATCATCTTAAACAAACAGAAAGAAAAAAAACCCAGGAGCAAAATCTAAACACGTATAAATTATTTTCTCGTAGGCCGATAGGAACACAGCCTGCAGACGATACCGCAGGTTTACAGGGAATTCATTAAACTCTGGTTGAGTTTGTCCTATACTTGATGTTTCTATACTGCATCAAAGTCCAACCGGTCAGCATTCTTTTAAAGCTCAGGTTGCTCTATAATTCATGAATCTGAGATTTTGCACTGGTCTCGCTCTGTGGCTTGCTTCCAGGAAGGGCAGGAGAGTTCAAATGCCTGCTGATAAACACTCTTAGCACACCATAACTCATATAGACACATGTGCATGCTCTAACCTGAGTGTTACAGTAACAGAGAGGGACAGATGGACACTCACTGAAGGTGACTTTTTACACCTGCCAGACAAAGCAGAATCTTTTGCCATATAATAGCATGGCTGATCTGGCACATTTGGCCTTCATATAGAGCGTTATTCCTAGAGGGCAAAAGTCTTGTGATAAATGGATATTTGATGCATATTGCACACTAAAAATAACAGTTTCAAACTGAGTGTCTGGTTTTATTCCCGTCTTTGTGTGCAGGTTTCTATCAGTCTGATGGTTCCCAGGTTTGCTACACAGATACTGGACTTGACAGAGGTTGAAGTTAATGGCATTGAACTTTTCTAACAGATATAATTCTAGGGTTTTGTTATGAAAAGCGTATACTTATACGATAATCGATAATATATATATATATATATATTTATATATACTGTAATATTATAGATAGATATATTATATATTTAATATATATATTTTTAATTTTTTCTTTTTTTGTCTGATTTCGCTTTACACACCCCTTAAAGGATTAGTTCGTTCACATGTTAGTCCGACAGCCTTGCTTGCTAGATGTTGCTGACTAGTTGATTAGTTCTGTCACTAGTCAATGCCTTGGCTCTCTTTCAACCAATTCTGGATCACATGACTTAATTTATGCTTCTCCTGTGAGACCATTTTTTATTATTCACTTTAACAAATAATCTAGAGTTTGCGCTTTAATGTGTTTTTTTTTTTGTTTTTCTTGATCGTTTAATAAAAAATTATTTATTTATGTGTAAATGCCCCAGAGTTTACACTTGTTAATATAAGCTCTCCCTAGTGACTATAAAATTAGTCTTTTCTGCATTTTGATTGAGCATATTGCATTTTATCATGCACAATGACTACATAAAATATGTCTCAGCAGAATGTGTAATTGCCGGGTTTGTGTTGACTTCAGTTGTGTTTGTTCTACACCTGCCGACAGCAGGAGGAAAGTTCCTCCTTCCACAAATTGCTTCCCATTGTACATGCATGACATTTTTCTATTGTAAAAGGAAGAAAATAATATAATATAACAAAATATCTAACTAAATTATTTTGGATTAGCAAAAAGTGGAATAAATAACACAGGGCATTTTGTGTTACCAAGCACTACTTTTAAAGGGATCATATGATGCGATTTCATTTTTCCTTTCTCTTTGGAGTGTTACAAGCTCTTGGTGCATAAAGAAGATCTGTAAAGTTGCAAACACTAGTCTCAAATCCAAAGAGATATTCTTTATAAAAGTTAAGAGTCAACCACGTCTACCTAAAATGGCTCGTTCTAACACGCCCCCACATGTCTACCTCACTATGTGGGAAGATTTGCATAACGCCGCCCAAATGTTCACGCAAAGAAAGAAGGCGTAACTTTTATTCTCGCTGTCATATTGTTGCCGCCACCATGTCGTGGAGACGCTGTGCGTTTCGTTGCGAAAGCTAAACTACTTTGTTTGTTCTTCCAAAAGAGGACGATATCCGCTTCGTCATGTCTGGAGCTGATCCGTGCTGGTCGCTGAGGAAATACAGCAACTTTGCGTTGTGGATCGCCGGATCGGCTTTCACTGTGGATGAAGCGGAGTCCAGCCCGGGTCGTCACTGTGTTGCCGCAAGCCCTCCGACATTCCCTTCGTCCGAATCCTCCGCGGCCACGCCATTCTCAAAGCCCCGCCACCTCTCTCACTCTATAGCCCTCCAGCTTTCCTCACTCAAGGGCCGCCGTGTGTGACAACTGTGTTCGCTTGACAGCTAACTACTTTGTTTGGTCGGCCAAAAATGGACACACTAGAAATCACTTGTTTAAGTTTGTATTTACAACACTGTGTCCAGAACCATTTTTCCTCCCAAATATTCAGATTTGTCAGCCCATTTATGGAGGACCGTTTTCCTGATCCCTGGAGAGTGACTCAAGCTGGCTGTCGACTGTAGTAAGTTTTTTTATATTTAAAGAGTTTTATATTTTATATTTTTTATATGTAAAGCGAGTTTTTTGGGCAGTGTAAAGTAAGGGTTACCCGTTCGTAGTTCTGGAAGAATATGCGTTAACCGGCGAACATTTAAGATTTTAATAAAATAAACACAAAATGAAAGTAAAGCGGCAGCCCTTCGCGGACGACTGCCGCACACAAAACATAAAATAAAATAAAGTCCAGGCCTGGTCCTCTTTCCTTTCACTGTCGTAGCTCCTCCTTTTATCCTTCCGGAGCTCCTCCATGGGACTTGAAATCGGTGTGTGGAGCAGGTGTCGCTCATTATTATTTACTCCACCGGCCTCGCTCCGTTTCCATGGCTCTCGGCCCCGCCCCACTCATCATATACCCCCACCGGCCCTCGCAGGCCGGGGGGGTATTCCCGAGACTGCGCTCTACTCCCCCCGCTCCCCCCTCCTGGGGAGCCGATCACGGCGGCCGCGGCTTACCTGGGGGTAAGGACAGACAGACAAGGTGAGAGAAAAAGGAGATGGAAGGATGAGGATAGACAGATACGAGAGAGGGGAGAGAGGGGGGAAAAAAAAATCTTGTTCCGGTTCCCGGACACACTGCCGCTTGGTCCTCAACCGGCTGAGAGGTTCTCACTCGCAGTGCCATGCGATGGCACTGGACATCTTTGGTGGACGGCCCACCGCTCCTCCGCCTCCTGGCGGACGGCGATGGCTCCTCCTGTTGAGGGCAGCCGGCAGCAAGTCCCCCGTTCCCTGCTCCTCCCAAAACATGGCAGACGGCAGCAGGCTCCGGCATCCTGGCGAATGGGGCCGACTCCTCCACCCCCTCTCGGACGGCAGCCACCCCTCCTCGACCCAGGACGCGGCAGCGAGCTCTCCGTCCCACCTCGTCTTCCATAGTTCCAGCACCACCGCCTCGGGCAGCCACCGGTGGTCTCTCTGCTTGTTCCTGCTGCCCAATCTCCTCAGCACCGCGATCCCCCTCAGCAGCGAGGGCTCTCTGACAGCGTGTCCCTCCTTCCTCCTGGGTTTCGGCACCAATGTAACACCGTTCGTAGTTCGGGACGAAGGAGGTGTGAACCGGCGGACATTTAAACAATTTAAATAAAATAAACACCACACCTAGTAAAGCGGCAGCCCCTAGCGGACGACTGCCGCACACAAAACACAAATAAAGTCCAGGCCTGGTCCTCTCTCCTTTCACTGTCGTAACTCCTCCTTTTATCCTTCCGGAGCTCCTCCGTGGGACTCGAGACCGGTGAGTGGTGCAGGTGTCGCTCATTATCAATTACTCCACCGCCCACCCCCACTCGTCACATAGGGCTTGTTGTTTGTCATTTCTCCAATCAAAAATGCTGACATGGTTTTATGTTTACGCGGCACAATGCAACACAATGCGTAAAAAGACAGTATAAGTCATTATAATCAGTAATTATGTCCCCACTGGATGCAACAAATGCCTCGTTTATAATGGGTTTTCATGTTTTTGAATCATCGCTCCGGCTGGACAGGGCATCATAACAATATGGTGAGGGGCGTAACATTTCCGTCACAAGCTTGAGGTATTCGGCCAATCATAACTCACTTGCTTTTCAGAACGATGAGCTTTGTAAAAGTCGACGCGTTTCAGAAAGGCGGGGCATAGAGGAGAAACAATAATGTACAGTATGTGGAAAAGAATGTGTTTTTTTAACCTTAAACTGCACAAACACATTTCATTACACCAAATACAAAAAATAATGTTATTTTTAGCAACATCATATGACCCCTTTAAGCAAATGATTGCAGAGATTGACAGAAATTCTTGCAAAACTGCCCTAAAATGTTGTTAACTAAAAGTGTTGCCCAAAGGCTGAAATGGCTGAATGACTGTTTTTGCCACTTTTTATGCATAAATCTGTCAACAAGCATTCTGCTGCATGGTATATGGTGAGTCATTTACGTAAATTACACATTGATGCACAGACTAGCCAACTAGTCAAAATAACTAGTCATGAAAGCCCTGCTTCATGTTTAATTAGGCTGTTTTTTGCACTAGGCATTATGACAGTCATCAAAATCTGGCTACACAACACTAGTTGATAAATATTCCTCTACAAGTCATGTGTAAACCTCTGAAATGCAGTGCATCTGTATTACAAGAGCCTCAAACTGCATTTTTCAGAGTGGCATGTGGCACTTGACCTCTGACCTGCAGCATTGTGTGAGGTGTCATTCATTATTTCCTGTGTTGTGTCTCAGTGTAAAACCCAGCAAACTGACTACACTTTCATGCCTCTCTTCTTCTACGAGTCCAGGTCTACAAACCCTGCATGTCAAGTGAGAACAGATCAGTTTCCATGACTCCCCTGCAGAACGCCAGCGATGAGTTGCAGTGAACATGACAGTGTGGTGGGTTTGGTCTGTTATTATTGTAACTTCCTGTGGCTAACCACCATGCTGCGGGTGTGCACACACAGACACACAAACCATCAGACACCTGAGATGTTCTCGGAGTCCTGACGACTGATATAACAAAACCCGGCAAAGCCTTTCCCTTTGAAAGTGTCCATGGGAGTATGTTTAAGTAGGCAGAAAGCTAACTTATATTTACCACCTTAGCAAGAAGCAACTAATGCTACAATATTAATATAAATTTACTATTAGTAAAATGAAATCTCACCAAGTTTAATGCTTTTTTAATGATTACGTATTTTACAAAAACAATATCCACGAAATAGTAGCAAGAATATTTTGTCTAGCTATTATTTACTATTTTACTATATCCTAATATTTATTAGGAAAGAAAACAATCCTGTTTCGGTATTGCATTAAGTGCATGTATGATGTTGATCCTTTATTTCTTAGCTGCCAAAGCTTTTATTATTTACTTTTAGTTTAACTTGCAATACTAGTAAAATATAAAAAATGAAAATAACTATATAGAAAAATGCAAAACAAAGAGAAGGGAAATAACAAATACAAAAACACAACAAAATTACTCAAACTTTAAAATGAAACCGGAAAGTATAAAAACTAATCAAAATATGAATAACAACTATAATGGTATATCAATGATGCTAAACTGTAAGCAACATAAGAAATACAGTACATTTAAAAAATGCATTGGTACGTCATAATTATGACAAAATAATTGAGATATATCAAGTCATGATGATTAGATAAAAGTCATAGATATGACAAATTATGGGAAAACCAAAATAATCAGATAAAAAGTTCAAATTGAGAAAAAAAGTTGACTATGACTGTCACATAATGTTGACTTTTTATGTCATGACTTAATATCACATAATTACAACTTTTTATGACTTTTTGTTTCATAATTATGCCAAATTGTGATTTTTAATCTCATAATTGTGACTTAGTATCTTATAACTTTGGCTTTTTAAATTATTTTTATTTCATAATAAGTAATAATACCAAAGTAGGATTATTATTATTTTTTTATGAAATGGGCTTCATTATTTTCTTGTGGAAGAATCAGCCTCCCTCGTCTCCTCTGATGGGCCGCCACTGGCTTTACACACTGTTTAAATTCACGTTTCATACTTATTAGTTTTATTTTGTTCTTTATATTATTTTTTCATTTGGTTCTTTTTGAGGAAACATTGGAGCCAGAGGCCCAGGTTTATTAATCTGGTAATGAACCTCCTCTCTTTACACAAGACTGGGAATTTAAATGAGCGATTGAGTTATTGTCTTTATCTCCTCTCTACTGAGACTTCACATAAACAAAAGCATGAGGGATAATTTGATCATTAATAAGCTTTGGGAAAATCAACACCTGCTTTATCAGTTATTAAGCATGCTGATGCATGCTGCCTCTCTCTCTCTCTGTCTGTCTGTCTCTCTCGCTCAGCAGATCAATGGTAGCTTCACCCTCTCCCTGATTGATTCATAATTGATGAGAGCCTTTAGCACTGTACGGGGGGGATTGATCGAGCAGAGCGGCTCTCGCTAACAGCTCTGTAATCCTCACAAATGTGTGGCGGGAGCCGGTCAGCTGTGGAGGAAGTTTAGCTTGCAGTGTGTCCAGTTCGTAAAAGCGAGATTTCCATGGGTCATTAGTCACCGGTTGTTTTGCGTGTAGGTAATTCGCACAGGCAAGGAATCAATTAGCAAGGACACTGCTTCTCTTAATTAAACCAATACATTGTGTGCAGGGATCAATGGGGCCACTCTCTGGATGCAGTTGTTTCATATATATTTAGTTTCTGTTGGGTTATTACTGCCTGTATTTCTTTCTTTTTGTGTCTATTTCTTTTTGTGGGGAAATGAGTTTGCTTGTGTTTTCTGGCAGTGTGCCAAAAAAAAAAAAAAACCTTAATTAAAGATTTTATCAAATTAGCTTCTTATCGATATATATCGAATGCAATTAATACAAAATTTGTTGTATTTTTTATGCACACACACACACACACACACACAATTGAAAATTAAAACTAGAACTTGAAATAAAGTAAACATTAACTGGGATAAAATCTATAAAAATGTTTTTTCCCACAAATCTTCAATCCGTAAACTAAACCGAAATAGTTTTTATATATATATAAAAATAATAAAAAATCATAAAAATAACAATAACAACATCATATTAACAAACTTTAAATAAAATTAAGAACAATAAAATTCAATCTTTAATAGTATCTCAATGATATTAAATAATACTCATGCACATGTGTGTGTGTGTGTACGTGTGTACCAAATGTCCCCACAAGGATAGTAAAACCTGAAATATTTGACATTGTAGGGACTGGCCTGCGGTATAAAAATAGTAAATGATGTTTATCTGAAAGTGTAACAATGCAAACAGGTTTTCTGTGAGGGGTATGTTTAGGGTTAGGGGATAGAAAAATAACGTTTGGTCAGTATAAAAGTAATAGAAGTCTATGGAAAGTCCCCACAATTCACAGAAACAAACTGTGCGAGTGTGTGTGTGTGTGTGTGTGTGTGTTTATATAGGTATTATACCAAGTTGTAACTTCATTTCTTACCCTAAAAAGTTATTTCTACATGATGTTGTATTGGTATAGCTTATGTTGATTTAGTGATTTAAAATAATATTATTATAAGATCATTTAGATGTTTCCATTTTTTTCTTTCAGTGTGTGTATTTTATTTTTTTACTGGTAACAAGCTTAGGTTGGTTTACAATGGTTTGTCTGCTCAGTTGTCATCCTATTGTAGTGAATTATTCAAACTTTATTTTAGCTAGAAAGTGAAGGGAAATTTGAATATTTCTACTGCTCATAATGAAATCAGCAAATATACTCGATCACCTTGAGAAAGCAGCGTGGGATTAGTATCTTGAGACAGACATCGCTTAAAGGCAGAGGAGGTTAAAGAATTACGCACTACATGAGTGTTGAAAAGCAAGAGTTTCTGTGAGAGACCCAGCAAGTGACACGGATATCAAAGCAAACGCTGGGCTGAATGCAGGAAGCCTGCCATGATGTGCATTTGATCCCAGATAACAGAAACACAGTTTTAACTAAAGAGGCCTTGGAGTGTCTGTGCGCAAAAGAGAGAGAAAGGAGAAGGAGCGAAAGAAAGAAACAAAGACAGAGACAGAGAGAAAATGCCAGACTGAGGAACCCCACTGGGAGGACAGTCAGAGGCCATTCTCATCTCTGTTCTGTGAAAGCACGCCAGTGTTCACACACCTCTGTCACATCCTCTCTTTATTACAGCAGCATCACCGCTGTGCACAGGATAGAAGAGAAACCAAACTCATGCACAGAGGAATTGTGCCAATGTTCTGATGTTATATGGTAGCCGACTTATTTTTCTTCTCTGGGATGTTGAATCGTGAACTTTATAATTAGCAGTAGTGACAGTCTATTTTTTTCATTTTGAAATCAGTCGACATTGCACTCCTATGGACAATTAAGTGTTAGTGTGTAGTTTGAATTAAGTTAATTAAGCAAATATAATATACAAGGTAATTACATAGACTTTATATTAGGCGGCCTTAACTACTATGTACTTACATTTAAATTAATAATTTGGTAGAATGCACTTATTGTGTACATACATGTATTTACATTGTACTTATATATTTTTTAAAATACCTATATGTAGTTACATCTGTAATCTATCTATCTATCTAATCTCAGTGCAAAGCAGTCTGCAATGCAAGCCTTCACTTATTTGATGGAAATTCAATAATGACAGGAAATGTTATTGTAATTTTTTAAAACCTGGTTTCTAATTAAAACTATTTTATGTGTATTTTAGTCCTGTGATTCCAAAACTGTATTTTCAGCAGCCATTATAACATTATAGCCTTAAGTGTAACATGATCCTTCAGAAATCATTCTATTATACTGATTTGGTGCTTGCAACGGTGTTGCAGCTTAATGTTTTTGTGGAACGCTTGATACCATCTTAGAAATCTTATGTAACATTATGAATGTGTTTACTGTCACTTTTGATCAATTTAATTGCATATGTTCTGAAAAACAAACAGACATTTTAAAAAAATTAACAAATATCAAAAATATAATGTGTTTTTTTAAGTCATTGCAAGCAGAGGAACCACAGGTCTTGTTCATGGCATGTTTTCACACATACTTGTTTTAAATTTGTCAGTTACCTTTATTTTACAGGAAGTGACCAGACAAAAAAGGGAGAGTGAGGGAGAACAGGACTGGGACACGTCCAAGCCAGATTCAATCCTGGGTTCCTTACAAGAACAGCAGCTCTTCAAATTAAAGGGCCAAAGCACCACATTCTGTGCCATCTTTCCAACATACAGCCTTTTCTATATGTTTAACAGCAATACTCTGCTTAAAAGTCATGCATGAACAGGATCTAATGTCAAAATGTCAACAAGTCGTCTCCAGCTATTTGCTGGCTCGAGAAGTTTAGAAGATTCATAGTTTGAGTCTGTAGAAGCTCCGATTTTATACGTCTGCTGTCACTCTAACATCAGTCACAAAGTTGATTGCATCACACCATTTAGTTGTTATACTGTGACATTAGAGGGGGAAAAATGTGATTGTTCACATCATGGAAAGATGCTTTCAGATTGGACAGAGGCTTCTCTCCATCAGAAAATAATACATTACACAACAGAGATTTTCTTAAAGAGACAGTTCACCCAAAAATTCTGTCATCATTTACTCACACTCAAGTTGTTTCAGACCTGTATTCGTTTATTTCATCTCTTGAACACAAAATAAGATATTTTGGAGAATGTTGGTAAGCCAACAGTTGACCATAGCCATTGATAGTATGGGGGAAAAAATAAAATACCATTGAAGACAATGGTTACCATCCACTGTGTTTAGCAACATTCTACAAAATATCTTCTTTTTGTTCAACAGAGGAAAGAAACTCATCAAGGTTCAGAGTAAACGATGACAGTATTTTCATTTTGGGGTGAACTGTCCCTTTAATATCTCACTAGACTTCTATCATGACTTTCTAAGTGTCATTTCTGGAAAATGGACTTTTTTCATTTTAACAGCGTTTTGGAACAGATGTTTGAACGGTAGGTAGCAATTTGTTTTTCAGTAGCAAAATACAAAGGTTGACCACTGGTTCAGCTTTATTTTAAGAAGCTTAATCAGATTCATTCAGTCATGCAGCTGTTTTTATTTCAGTCGCACTGATATTTATATTTTGATAAGACAAGCCCTTCAGCTCAGATATCGCTTCACTGAGCTGATTTACCTGTTTAAGTAAATTTACATAACCACAGTAATGTTTGGAAACGACATACCTCTGCTCACACATGCACACGGCAAGTGTTTGGAAATGTCATAAAATTCATAAACCCAATCTAGTTAGGAGAGCCACTTGCATTCAATTACAGTCTCCTTGGCTTTAGTTTGCCTGTTTTAATTTCTATCTGGCATATCTTAATATTTCCCTCTGTGTATGTGCAGTGTCTTTGTATCACTCATAGTGGGTTTATACTGTATGTGGTTTTGTCTCTTTGCTTGACCTGTGAAATGTGTGAGAGAGCGTTGCTACTGTCAGTTCCCATGTTTTCTTAAGAAGCAATTACAGGGGCCGTCCAGGGAGAGAGGATGGGCATCATGTTTTGACATACTCCTTAGAGATCAGCACGGATGAAATGCTCCCAGCATTTAGTCATCACATTTGCGCCGACTCTGTTTTCAAGCTCTGACTTGCCAGATTGTTATCAAGGAAAATACAAATGGTTATCAGAGAAAGTACTGTTAAGAGGATAAGCATCAGTATGTTCCACAGAATCAATCAAAAGCCCAGGTACGCTGAATGTGTCCACACTTCTCGCAGGGATCTACTGTATATGCTCCGCCAAAGCCGTATTGATTTGTGCAGATATCTTTAAAGAAAAGCTGAACTGACATAACACAGTCTGTCGGGATGTTAGTTTAGCTTGAAGGTGCGGGGAGGTGAAAAATCAATAGAACTCATTTCTGAATTTCTTCAAAAATGTTGAGCTAAGCCTTTGACCGATCCCGACTATGTGACTTTCCTGAGAAAAGATTAGTCAAAAAAGCAAAGCCGTTTGTGAGTGAAGGTATTTCTTTTAAAGAAAGAAAGAAATGTATTTACATTTTATTTGGCATTTACTTTGACATTTATACTTGCCTTTTCACATTTCATTTCAGTGAATGACTAATCTCATTCAGCGTGATGCGTTCAATAAAGCTCAACTCAGTTTCAAAATCCTTCCAGTAATTCCCACTGTCTTTCTTTAAATAAAGACAACCTCACATTCAGTTTATATTTCCTCGGTGATAATGATATAGCTTAGGTACCCACTACTCCTATCTCCTAACCCTGCTGACACTCTCCATTTCCAATTCACCCTTACAGTCCTGCAGAGTTTGACCTTTTGCTAGTGTATCCAAGCACATCTAGATCCCCGGTAAAACAGCACAGGCTTGCGTAGACATTTTGAACATTGTGATAACATGACTAGATGGATGGATGGATGGATGGATGGATGGATGGATGGATAGGAAAGAAAAGAAGAAAGAAAGAAAGAAAGAAAAAAAGAACCGAGGATGTGTAGATAGATAGATAGATAGATAGATAGATAGATAGATAGATAGATAGATAGATAGATAGATGGATGGATGGATGGATGGAAAGAAAGAAAAAAGAGAGGATGGATGATAGACAGATAGACAGAAATATTGGATGGATGTATCATGTAGATAGATAGATAGATAGATAGATAGATAGATAGATAGATAGATAGATAGATAGATAGATAGATAGATAGATAGATAGATTGGATGGATGAATGAATGATGGATGATAGATAGATAGATAGATATGAAAGATAGATCGATAGATAGTAGATAAGGATAGATAGATAGATTAGATAGATAGATAGATAGAAGATAGATAGATGCTGGATGGATGGATGGATGGATGGATGAAAAGAAAGAAAAAAGAGAGGATGGATGATAGAAAGATAGACAGAAATATTGGATGATGGAAATTGGAGATAGATTAGATGAGATCGAGTAGATAGAAGATGAGATAGATAGATAGATAGATAGATAGATAGATAGATAGATAGATAGATAGATAGATAGATAGATAGATAGATAGATAGATAGATAGATAGATAGATAGATAGATAGATAGATAGATAGATAGATAGATAGATAGATAGATAGATAGATAGATAGATAGATAGATAGTCTGGATATAAGTCTGGATGACTTGGATGATCTTGAGACTGTGTGTTCATGTGTGTGTGTGTTCTCTGGAGGACAGGTGCTCTCTTGCTGCCTTAAGGCAACCTCACGGTGCCTAAGAGCCTATAACTGCAGACAGAGCGCTGAATTATTATATGGAAAAGTGAGCTAAGACCCAGACTGCAGAGGTGAAAAAAAAAACACACTGACCTGTTGTGCTACAGTTTATATATCTGGGGCTGCATGACATCATGTGCACTTAAATGAAGGTCTACAAGAAGTGCTTGAGAATGAACAGTCGGCACTAGTGGTGATGACAGTTAATGGCTATGAAATACTGACAAGTGTCTGCTTTGTTACTATAAGTGTAGTCGTATTCTATGACAACAGTTGTGCTATTTACATACATTTTCTATTGTATTTACATTTCTATGATATGCATGATTCAAAAATAGATATATTAACCCAGCTGGCTTAGTAATGAGCCACCTGTCATTTAAATGTAATGAATTCATTAAGGAGGACTTACTGTAGTTTGTATCAATGAATTGCTCTTTATTGCATGCAATGCCTGTAATTGCCCCTGTACAAGTTATGCATTTGCACTTTCCATCATTTACAACACTTGAGCTGAAAATAACCGATTCCCCTGAATAATTCAGCAATGTGTGATTGTGGGCTACTTCAGTGAGTCTAAAGACCACTGTTATCTCCTGCTGTTATAGTAATGCCTTCCCTAGGGTCTGTGGGTGGTGAGTGTGGCTTGAAGTGTCTCATGAGTTTCCTCCCCTGAGCTTTGTGTCCATGTCATGTCCATGTCAATGTGATGAATGACTTGTGTACAGGCTTACAGTCAATCAGAAGTTACCGGTTTTAAAATAGTTTAATGACATGATTGCACCAAAACTCCTCAGTTGCGCAAACACTAAAGCAGATTGACATTGAACTTGAGTCATCATGATGTTAGTAATACTGAACTGCTGGTAGAAAGAAAGATAGATAGATAGAAATAAATTAAGATAGATAGATAGATAGATAGATAGATAGATAGAAAGTACCAAGGACTGATGGATGGATGATGGACAGATAGATAAATAGGTAGATAGAATGGTGTATAGAAAGAATGATGGATGGATGGATGAACCGATGGATAGATAGGTATGTAGAAAGAATGATAGATAGATAGATAGATAGATAGATAGATAGATAGATAGCGGGATAGATAGATGGATAGATAGACAGATAGATAGACAGATAGATAGATAGAAAGTACAAAGGACTGATGGATGAATGATGGACAGATGGATAGATAGGTATATAGAAAGAATTATAGATAGATAGATATATAGATATATAGATGGATGGATGGATGGAGGGATGGATGGATGGATGATAGATAGATGATAGATGGATGGATAGATGGATAGATAGATAGATAGATGGATAGATAGATAGATAGTACAATGGACGATGGACAGATAGATAAATAGGTAGATAGAATGGTGTATAGAAAGAATGATGGATGGATGGATGGATGAAAGATAGAAAAGATAGATAGATAGATAGATAGACAGATAGATAGATAGATAGATAGATGGATGGACGGACGGATGGACAGACAGACAGACGACAGACAGATAGTAGATAAGAAGTAGATAGATAGATAGAATGTGTACCTAGAAAGGAATGATGGATGGATGGATGAACAGATGGATAGATGGTATGTAGAGAGAATGACAGATAGACAGATAGATAGGAGGATGACAGACAGACAGAGGGATGATGGATGGACGGACGGACGGACGGACGGACGGACGGACGGACAGACAGACAGATAGATAGATAGACAGATGGATAGATGGATGGATAGATGGATAGATGGATAGATAGTACAATGGACGATGGACAGATAGATAAATAGGTAGATAGAATGGTGTATAGAAAGAACGATGGGTGAAGGGATGGATGGATAGATAGGAAGTATGGACGGATGGATAGAAGGCAGAAACGCTGTGTAATACTCTGAGGCTAAAATGGTGACATGAGATTTGTGTTACTCATTTCCCTTCATTGCAACTAGGTTAAAGGTCATTGGAATGTATGAGAGACCATTTGAGGCAGATGATGCACAAGTCCTCGGTGTGTAACTGTATAATGGAGAGGAGCGTTTAGGCTGCTGTGTGGGCTTCTGAAGCAGCCTGCACTGATGCCGCCGACAGCTCGCGAACTGCGCGACGAGAAACACCCTGCAAACGACATGCCACGAAAAAAGAAGTTCCTCGGAGTAATATAATAAAGCAGCTCACTTCCTCTGGCAATCGCAGAAGTGGCGGAAGTACGTCAGTTTGCTAGACTCCGAGCGTTTACACTTCGCAGTGCGATTTCTGACGAGCTTCTGATGTGAAGCGTCCGCTGTCTCTTTAAAAGCCACTTAGCGAAGCTTCGCGTCTTCCCACAGACACCCGACGACGTGTTCCCCTTCAGCCGCAGCGCGCGGACCGCGTTCGGGAATGGAGGCGCTCAACTTGCTCTCTGCTGGATCAAGAACTCTTTTCCTGGTTGGATAGGATTTGTTTTTGGCGGATTGTGTGCTGAAGAAGGATTTTTGGGGGATATAACGGACCGTGGCGTCTCTTCGCATTGAAACTTGCCGATGCAATAAGTTCCTATTTGTAAATTCTTTGACAAACACGCGGATGCTTATTTTGTTGTTTCTGGCACAGCGGGTCAAGAAACGGGTGGAAATGAAAGCAGGGCCAGCAGCATGAATCCAGCGTGCGGTCTGCAGCACACACACACACACACACACACACACTGATGTTGTGGTATTCCGTTGCAACAAAGTTGCTGTGCGCTTGGAATTCACGCGAGCGTAATTAAACAGCCATTTTGCACCTGTTTAAATGAAGCGAGGCGTTGCGATCCTGTGACGCCGTGCTTTGGATTACACACACACGCCTTCTGCATGGATCACATTTGTTTGTTTACCACGTTACGGAGCTTAACATCCAAGGTCACACTGTAGCTTGTTTACAGGCTCCAGTATCTATGGGTGTGCTTTATTGATTGTGTGGAATCGATTGGTTTTGACGTGATCGAGTGTCATTTTTTGTATTTTTTTGCGGGGGGGCGGGGGGAGGACATCGCACCGATTTTAAAATGGAAGGGAAAGTGAAGCAGAGTCGCAGATCGCGTTCGCAGCGCGAGAGGGGACGGAAACGGGAGGCGCGCGCCGGGGAAGCCCAACATCGGAGCCCCTCGTCTGGTTCCGAACGGGAGCGAAATCCCGGTAAAAACGCTCCGCCGCGCTCGACTTCCTCGAGCAAAACCCCGCGAGCCCCCCGGAGGAAGAGACGCGAGTCTAGTTCTCAAGAGGAGGATATTATTGATGGATTTGCTATAGCCAGTTTCGTCAGTTTGGACCGTCTCGAGGTAAGAACCGGTTTCAGTATTCTGAGCACGTCTGACCGTCTGAAGTGGTTTTTTGTTCTTTATGTGATTGTGATGACACAACCGCTGGCAGCTGAGGATGCTAAACAGGTGTTTGCTCTTGTCACAATGTCGCATTCCAGAAGTTCCGTTCCCTCTGAGCGTTTGTGACGTAATAGTTCCCGTTGTGACGTAACAGAGGGCACATTTGGCGCTGTGACCTTTTGCTGTTTGGCAGGTCACTTCGTATGGAATCATTATAAAGGCTCTGTTTGGGGGTTGAATAACAAGAAAATCAATATCGACTTGAGCTTGTCATGTGTTTAAGTGCTTGAATGATTCATGACATATTGGGAAGTTGTGGTTTTTATGGTTTTGGGGGTTTTTTTATGAGAAAAAGGGCTGTAAATGTCACTTATGTGTTGATATGCCACTCTGAGATGGCACCTACCGTGACAAGACTGCCCACCCAGCAAAAACTCGTTGAAAAGACGTAAATGGCAGACATCTAAACAACGTCAAAATTTGGTTGAAAGGTGAAAAGACGTATTTTTAGGCCTAATTACTGTCAAAATAAGACTATTCACAAGAGTACCAAAACATTTATTGACACATTAAATACATATTTCACGTAAAAAAAGCTTAAGCCTACATTTTCAAACATACCATAAAAACAGTAATATTGTGAAATATAACTACACAAATAATTATTTTCTATGTGAATGCATTGCAAAATGTAACTTATTCATGTGAACTGTGTTTTCAGCATCATTACTCCAGTCTTCAGGGTCACATGATCCTTCAGAAATCATTCTGATAATGTTAGATTGGTGCATCAAAAACATTCAGTGTGCTGCCACTATTTTGGGGGAAAACCATGAATGTTTTCAGTATCTAGAATAGAACTTGCAAAACAGCAGTATTTATTTGAATTTTTTTTTTTTTTTTTTTTTTTTTTAACAATCTTACTGGAACTTTTCATCAAATGAATCCATCTTTTCTGGAAAAACATAATTTTTCATCATTTATATCTTTAAAATATTGAAAATGTTTATAAAACAGAACAAGGACTAATTATAACCACATTAGAGGATATTTCACCCAGTAAAACCTCATTAATTACTTACCCTCATGTCGCTCCAAACCCATAAGACCCTTTTGTGCAGAACACAAATGAAGACATTTTTAACAGATGCCTTGTGTACGCAAAAAACAGCAACTTTACTACCTTTCTGAGGCTTGAAAGTGGTGGTGTCGTCCAAGATGATAAAAACATACATTTTGTGAAAATCTAGTATAAAATGTATGTGCAAAGTTTTTGGAAAGACTAAAATAATGTACTTGGGAGTATATTTTGAGATGTGAATATCAAGGCGTTTTTGGGGTTACTCATTTGACCTACAGCAAATATTTTTTTAAGAGGTCAAATCTGTGATATATAATTTCTTTAACTTATGACACTTCCTTGACACAATTATGAGGGACTCCATTATTTCGGTTTCATTTTTTTTTCTTGACCAAAATGGCTTCCTACTTGTTGGGTGCCACACTGACTTTGATTTGGCGGTTTAATGTGTTCAAGTATTAATAATAGTTCAAAGCAAGCTAGCTACAAATATCTTTCTGATTATGCTAACCTGTTTAAGCCAAGTTACACTGCCTAGATACTTTTACTTTAAGCCCTACAAAAATACTTGTTATCAGAAATTGAAAAGTTGTATGTAGATCTAGTCGTTTTGTATTAGTTTTTGGATGGCGGGACAGATCTTGACCAAAAAATGTCATATCATTGTCCCATACGTAGATTAAAAACAGAAATCACCAGCATTATGTCCAGATTGCTTCCGTAAGTCAAGCTGAACTACTGTAAACCTTCATAGCGTGAATGTGTGTGTGTTCCAGACAGGATCATTGATTCATCAAGTGTGTTTAAACTTGTTATACCAATAGAGAAGCTAATAAGGGCAAGTGAACAACAGCTTTACATAGGTGTTGTGCAAACAGCCTTGCGGAGAGTTGTATAGTCAGCTGAAGTGGTGGGTTATTGGCAAGTGAGTGCGAGTCTGTGTGGGCACATTCATAACAAATGACAGTGGCCTAACATGACCAGTGAACAGTAAAACAGGGCTCAGTCACATAAACAAACAGAGATATGCTTCTACATTGACTGTGAAAACAGTTGACACAGTACCTCTCGAGTGAATGATTTATGTGTTACGGTTATATAAAAAAGCCAGTTTGTGTTCATTTAAACATTAAACTACTAATGGAGTAGTTATTTCTCTGCTTTGCAGACGTGTTCAGGCGTTTGACCCTGATAAGTAGGCATTCCCTGGTCTGATTACTTATGGCATGCTTACATTTTCATAAACGCATAATTTTTTTAAAATGAAAAATATACGCATATGATGATGCAAAAATATAAACGCATATGCGACCCCCTCATATGATTATAAAGCGCTTTGGATGTACAACAATACACAATAAAGCGCTATATAAATGCATCATTCATTCATTCATTTTTGATAACAAACAGTGAAGATCTGAGCCCTATAGAGAGACTAGTTCTGCTCATATAAGTTGTTCATTGCACATCACTTAATATAAGGTTTTTGAAGATGTTCTAGTTGGCATGATTCTTTTGAGAATCCACCCACATGAGCAGTGTAATTCAGGCCGCTGCAGGTAAATGCATCTTTCTTTGAACTTTTCCTTGTGTTTTGCACGTCTGATGAACAGTTAAGTGAGCGGAGCTCTCCATCTGGCAAAGGAAAAGAAATCCATCAGATGCATTTGTTTGCTACTTAATGATTTGCTTCTGAATCCGCATACCTGTGCATATGAATTTTCCAGGGTGATTGAAGTGTCAGCTGTGGGATATGATGTGGCGTGGTAGAAGCTTTGAGATGCATTTTAGCAAAATTACATAATGCCCCCCAGCTCTTTAAATCCTTCTGTGTAATGAAGCACTTAATTGATAAGAATGCTGCAGTTATTCCCCCTCAAGAGAACGAGGAGGCATGTGTGTGAGTGTGTGGTTGTGCTGGATACAGGATGTAAATCCTCTTTGTTGAGCCAGTTGATCCATACGGTTATATATTTCTCTGGGTTTAATGTTACAAGTTGGAATTTGAGTTGTGTAATTATACGTTATGTGATTGTGAAGCGTTTCATTTGCATTTCTGCATTATCCGATCTCTGGTTTTTCTCATTGTGACTATATGACTTCACTGACACACAAAGAAACATCTTATTCGGTGATAAATAGTTCAAACAAAGGCGAGGCTGATGATATCATAGGGATTTTTTGGGACGTGCCTTCAATAAAGCATTGTACTGGAATGTGACGTCTCCAGTTTGGTGATTTAGTTTTTTAAAGCCATCTTGGCTGGATTTTTTTATTTTAATATGTTCCTTGGGGTTCACTTAAAGTTTTTGCATAAAAACAAGTATATATATATATGTGTGTTTGTGTGTGTAAAAATTATTTGAAACCACCGATTGGCTAACGTCATTGCTTTTGAAAAAATATCCTTTTTTTTTTTTTTTAAATGGTCCCTTGCTATCGCACATGAGTAAGTGTTTTGAAAACATTATCCATTATCCAAAACTGTCAATTATAGACAAAGCATTATAAAATAGTATACTTATTATTTGCAACTTCAGCCATTAAGTGAATAAACATCAGTGGAAGGGGCCTATTGTACAATGATGTAAAACTATTTATCAATGTCTTGCTCTACACTCTTAAAAATAAAGGTGCTTCAAAAGGTTCTTCAAGCGATGCCATAGAAGAACCATTTTTGGTTCCACAAAGAACCATTCAGTCAAAGGTTCTTTAAAGAAGAATCTCTTTCTTACCTTTTTGTAATCTGTAGAACCTTATTTCACCACAACGAAGCTTTTGTGAAACAGAAAGGTTCTTCAGATGTTAAAGGTTCTTTATGGAACCATTTAGACAAAAAGGTTCTTCTATGGCATCGTGAAGCACCTTTATTTTTAAGAGTGTAGAGGCAGTCAGATACAGCCATTTTTGGAGCTTGGTTATTTTATCAGTGTTTCCCCTGCCATTATTTTAGGGGGGCAGCCCCCACCCCCCACCCCTTGAAGGTCAAGTTAATTTTATTAAATTTATATTTTCTCTATAGCGCCGGATCACAACATAAGTCATTTCAAGTTACCTTTCCGATAGAACACAAACAAACATACACGTGCGCGCACACACAAGTGAGCACACTCCCACTAGTATTTGTAAATATTAAGCCGCAAAATGACTATTTAAATATGAATTATTCATGTCTCTGTGTTAATGAAAAGCGCAGACGTGCGGTTTTGTTTACCACTTGTAATGTAAACGCTCGTGACGGTGTAACGAGGCACATAAATACTAATGACAACATCTCCAGAATGCCCTGAGAGTCACTGAGATGGAAGAATTGACCGTTGTCATTGGATTTAAACTATCCTCATCTATATAATTATACTTATATATTACTATATAGATAGATATATATATCCCACACACCACACAGAAATGTAAAGGGATCACAGCAACCATGTCAAAAATAAAAGTTCGGTTTTAATTGAAGGCATTGCCTGAGCAGTGGCCAGAAAAGGTATACTATTGTTGCGTACGTAACGGGCCGATAATATACTACTTAAAATGATTAAAACCTTATTTTAAGGAACAATCATACAATATTCTTCAATGTGTATATTGTAATATTAAAATGACTTTATTCCAAAAATTTTTAATTGTTAATTTCATTACTAAAGATAGATGGAAATTAATGTTTTATGCCTTAAAAATGTAAATACACAACACTGAATTTCTGAGCAAAAAAAAATTCATAAGGATATTGTAAGAATAAATTGAAAACTTGTTTTTTAGATTCAAATAATTAGTTAGCATGCTAAATCAGAATTTGGTACACAATAAAATATAAGGTTGGAAAAACATAAAAATTCATAGGGCCCTAAACATGTCATTTTTGTTAAACTTTTAATAAATTGATGTTAAATTGTTTAAGTTTTAATTAAACCTAGGGGAAACATTGTTTTATTATTATAATTTTTTTTTTTTGTAAATGAGAGACTATGCTAAGCTATGAAACTTGCAGGGTGTTCTAATAGTATAAAGACCTTTCTTATGTCAAAAGATCAAGGATATTTTAATGTCGCATATCATGACCCCTTTCAGATATGAGAATGATGATGAAAACTAGTTTTTGTATTCCTGGTGTCCACATTTCCTGTTCTAAAGGTGTCAAACCTATTGATAACTGTTCTAAATGCATTGCAAATCAGACAGGAGGGTGGAGAGATGGTGTGGTAAGGTGTTGGACCGTGTTTTTAAAAATGTTTTTGACCTCTGCATGTTTGTCTCTTTGAGAGAGTGAGCAAGTGAGTGTGGGAGATGAAGAGGTGGACATGAGGGAAAGATAATGAAAACTGTGACCTGATATGCTTTTTTTTAAGATTTCATTGAGGTCATAGTTTTTCGTTAGTATTTGTTTGACTTCGACACTAGTCAACACAGTGTTCTGCGAGAGATTGCAAACAGTAAGAAATAAACCTTTCCAAGGCCAAGTTTGAAAATGCACCTTATTTTCCACTTGTACTATTTTCAAGCAATTTTAATTTTTTTTCCACGAAGCACCCGCTGGCAGAGAAAGCTGTTCAGGGAAGACAGGAACAACAGACTAGCATTAGTGCTCCTCTGAAAATTGCAATAAAAATAATGGGGAAGAAATTGAGAGGAGTCATAAGTGGCTCATTAAGTAATAGTGTTTTATTTTTAAACGGGCAGACCTTCCCTAGTCCAAGTTTCTCATTCTGTGAAAACTATTACTGTTAAACACTTACACATTGAATTTGAGGATATGTTTTTCCGCTATGATTTATGAGCACGTGGATGATTTTTCGACTTGTGTAGTTCCCTCTGACACCATAGAATTGTTTGATATAAACTTGTTTCCGATGTGTTGGAGTCTGTTTTGACTTTCGTTTTCAGGGCTATTGGTTATCTGAGTTGTGGTTGTGGTTTACTGTCTTGTTTCTGGGTGTTGATGAATCATTTCTCCAATATGCACAGGTTTGTCGACCAAATATATCAAACAAGGCCTTAAAGGGGTCCTATTACGCTCTTTTACAAAGTCTTGTGTACTAGGCACTCATACTAGGCTGTTCGAAAAACACATTATTTTTCACATATTTTACATTATTACAACACATCTCTCCCCAGTCTGGCATGAACGGCTCAAATAGTTCCTGTATCAAATGAAGGCCTGCCTTCTGAAAGACGAAATGTGTTGTGATTGGTTAGCTGGGCCAGTGTGTGCTGTGATTGGTTAGCTGGGCCAGTGTGTGCTGTGATTGGTTAGCTGGGCCAGTGTGTGTGTTGTGTTTGGTTAGCTGGGCCAGTGTGTGTTGTGATCGGCAGCACTCGGGGCCTGGTCGGGAAATGTTATGCCTCTTACCATAAACCTGCGAGCTTCAGTGTAAATTAGGGCTGTGCAGTTAATCTCATGTGATTGTCATGCGCATCTCGTCAGTAAAGCCAGTCCCGTGATTAGTAGTAAATCGCCATCACCTGCTTTCAGATGGAGCGGCATTTACTACACAGAGCCGTAGTTCACTGACAAGCTAGGCAATATCTTGTTCATAATTGAATGCGATTATGAACGCGATATTGCCTAATTGTCAGTGAACTACGGCTCTGTGTAGTAAATGCCGCTCCATCTGAAAGCAGGTGATGGAGATTTACTACCCTGAGATGAGATGCGCATGACAATCGCATGCGATTAATTCCACAGCCCTAGGGTAAAAATTGCGTCAAAATCAAATCAATTTGAGCGTGATTTTAAACCCAGATGATTGTATCCACTTCTAAGTTCGTCTGCCTTGGGAAAGCTAGCGTGTCTCCGACATAGTGATAACACTTGTTGCCTTCTCTAGTGCAGCTCAACCAGGTCTCGTCCCATTCGTCGATATTTGTGATATCACAAATCCCGGAAAATATGCGTTGTAAACTCCAAACGAGTCGTTCGTTGTAGTTTATTTAGAAATTTCTGTTAAATAAAATATCTCCTTTTAAAGTGGACTTTGAGTTTTGTAACTTTGTAGATCTTTTTTTTTATGCTCAAACATAAACATTACAGATTGACTAAAGTTGAAAAAGTGAAAAAAGCGTAATAGGACCCCTTTAATCTAACCAACGTAATGTCTTTAAGCTGCTTTGTTTTATTGGCTGCTTCATGTTCATGTAGGTGACCACAAAATATATAGTATTTCAAGCCGATTACACTTGTACAAGTACAAAATCAAGTACAGTTTTTGTTTAAAATTGGCAGCTTTATATCTCGACATGGATAGCACACAGGGCTGGGTGAGATAGCTAAAACTATTTTATTTATTTTTACACATTTGCATTTGTATATTTAGGGATATTTATTGTTGTTATTATTTATTTTTTTCATTTTTAAAGACGGAGGAACTATAATCTTATGGAGTATTAAATAATTTGTATTCACCAGATAAATATCAACCTATATATTGCCAAGGCCGTTATTTTTACAATCAAGCATTACTAATTACTTTTATGTATTTATTTATTTTTCAAAAATTCATATCAGTTGACCTCTAACAATAAATAGTAAAGAGCACTTACAGTACTTAGTTTTACTAAAACTTTTTAACATGAAAAACATGCCTTGCACAGAACAATTTTTTTCCATGCAAATTAATTGTTAAATTGTTTTAAATCGATTCACTGATTCACAGAAAGAGTCAAATGTTAAAGTTAATGGTCAAATAAAAAGCATATTAAAACCATCACCATGTTCACATTTTCTTTATTCAATATTGCTGACATAATCATCATGATTATATTGGCAAATTGATAAATCGGTCTCAGTCTTATTCGCGCACACACATTATTGCTTCTAGTTGGCACAGCCGTAATGAGTGTGTGTGTAGCCTCATATGTTGAGCCTCTGTGTGTGTCTTAGAGCATGTTTTCTTTATAAATGACGCTTGCTGTGAAAGCAATGAGCGTAACAATTGTCGACAAGCTTCTGCTCTGAACGTGAGCTAGCTGCTTCGGCTCCACGGGGAAAAGCCTTTATGGTCTGACTGATACTAACAATAATTGCTGAGAGTGCTATTCCCACATTGAAATAAGATATGGAGATGGGAGAGGTTCTCTGAGGCCTGTCTTCCTCTCTCTCACACTCCTTCCCTCTCGATTACCCTGCCCTAGTATGGTTTAGTACATTTATGCTTTGCTGATTGGTGTGAAATGAAAGGCCTATTAGCCTCTATGTAACCTTTTCAGAGTTAACCTGGATCTTGATTGGCTGAGCGTTAGCAGGAAAGGTCATCAGACCCATTGCAAAATGTGTCTCGTTGGAACTGATGACTTATTGAAAAATGTTCTCCAAATCTGAGTGGATGCGCTGGTTATTTTATGTATGCAGCCCATTAGTATGGAATGATCCCAGTTTACAAAAATATGTTCTAGGAATGTTTTGCTAATGTTTCCATTATGTTGATGAAAATGTTATTTCTGAATGGTCTTTGAAAGTTCCAAACATGCATTTTAAAAGTTTTTAAAAATGGTTTTGCTCATGTGCTTATTTAATACTTTTTTTTTTTTGTTGTCAATTGTTCTGCTTATGCTATGGTCACCACCTCAAGACATTGTTCAGATGTTGTACTTGAGAGAGATATTAAGTGTGTGTGTCTGACCTTTGAAATAACTGAAATCGTTTGGCGAAATTATATGGGCATGTAATGCGGTCAAGACCTGCATGGAACTACTTTATCCGTGCGTTTCCCAGTAAGTAATTGCACACATTTTGGAACATTCATAAGCCAATCAGATTCAAGCATTCAACAGCCCTGTAAATAGTAGTCAAATGGTATTTGGCATTGGCTTTCTGTTTTTCTGTTTGACCAAAAAGTTGCTATATAAAGGGTCAATAGGTTGCATTTACAGTCACTAATATATTAAATATTATGAAATAAAAAGTGCATGAATCTGTATATAGTTTTTTTTTTTTGTGCTAACACTATAAGAACGTTTTTAAAGACCACATAACTTACGAACAATCTATCAATGTTACTGGAAAAAAACATTTGTTCATAGCTTTGAGAGAACCTGGCCAGAACGTTAGCCACATTTCTGAGAACGTTCACTGTTAGCTGGGATGTCTAGAAAAACACGTTGCGTATAAACATCATTCTGAATTAGCCAGCGTCAGCAGCACATAAACGGAAGTTGAGCGACCACACTGCCCTTTCACCACCACCACTGGCTGCCAGTTCAAGAGGTATCATCTTGATTGTTTGGCTAATTGACGGTTGAAATGACAAACAAGATGCTGTAGTGTTTAAACGTACAGCCGCTGCTCTGCTTGAGCGGTCGCAGCAGCGGCGCAGATGCCAGCGCTTCTCTCTGTATTCTAGCTTACAGCTTAATGACTTCCTGCCAGGGCTAAAGTATGTGCTCACTTCATAAATCCCCCCCCTATTTTCGGCCCTAACCTCCCCTCTCATGCACCGCTCCAGGTGCTGATGAAACCGTTCCCCTTCTGCATAATCATATTTCCTCTAGCATGAGCCAAAAACAGCCAGAGAGCAAGAGCTGCTTTTCTCTGGAACTCTCCGCCGTACTCGTCCCTCGTGATTCCATGACTTTTAAACGGTTAAGTGGAGACTTAGATTCTGATTAGATACAGTAGGTATGCTTGTACAGAATTAGAAGGAATTCTAGAACAGAGGTGTAACCATAGCAGTGCCACAGCTTTCCAAAAAATTGACAGATAAAACATACCCATTATACTTTTCACCTATAACTGCGTAACTTATGACGAGGCTATACAGATATTTTTATATATATTTTTTTTTATATATATATATATATATGTATGTGTTTATATATAAGAAAAAATATCATACACCTACTGTTTCAAAATCTTTGTTTTTTTTATACCCCTTTCAACCATGCTGCCTTTATTTGATAAAAAAAATAATTATAATATAAAGTGTGTAATACAGGATAATGTGTAAGTTTATTCCTATGATGGCAAAGGTGAATTTTCGGCATCATTACTCCAGACTTCATTGTCACATGATCCTTCAGACATCATTCTGATATGCTGATAGTGCTCTAGAAATGCCTTTACCTATCAAATGAGAAAAAAATGGTTGTTCTGTTTTGTGAAAACCATAAATTGGTCTTTTTTCATGGAAGGTCAAAAGACAGCTTTTATTTGATAAGGAAATCTTTTTTTAAATGTCTTTACTGTCACTTTTGAGAAATTTTGCTGCATGAATAATATTTTTGCTGAATAATAGTGTTAATTTCTACAAAAAAAAACCTACTGACCCCAAACTTCTGAACAGTAGTGTAAATAATCAAAATGCGTCATTTTTATAATATATGTGACCTGGACCACAAAAACCAGCTAAGTATCATTTTTCAAATTTGCAAAAGAAACTGATAAAGGACTTTCATTGAGTCCATGGTTTGTTAGGATAGGACAATATTTGGCCGAGATACAACTATTTGAAAAACTGGAAGAAAAATCAAAATACTGAGAAAATTGCCTTTAAATTGTCAAAGGAAGTTCTTGGCAATGCATATTACTCAATCAAAAATTAGTTTTTAATAGATTTACGTATACATTTACAAAATATCTTCATGGAACATGATCTTACTTAATATCCTAATGATTTTTGGCATAAAAGAAAAATATATAATTTTGACAATGTTTTTTTGGCTATTGCTAAAAAAATATACCCAAGCGACTTAAGACTGCTTTTGTACTCCAGGGTCACATATAAAGTAAATTTTTCAATAGTTCATGGTGCGTTTATATACCAGTAGATTTACGCTGAAAATAATGCCAAGTTATCCAAGCTATTCTTCCATTTTACTGTTGCTGAAGTGTAGCCTCGAGCGTACAGATGATCTGTGGTTAGTGAACATTGACGTGCCGCATCAACACTTCCAGAGTAGACAACCTCAAGCTGTCACAGCACGAGTCGATGCTGCTTGCTTCCAGTGTAGACACGGTGTTATTGTCTGTAGGCAAGTTCTGGATGGGGGGCTAATGTCTTGGAAATACACTTGCCAGCAATCTTACAGGTGTGAAATAAACATTCTAGAACAGGATTATTGTCTAAATATATTATATTATATGAAATATAATTATTGTGACGATTGAGTGCATTTACATGCATCCTCATAATGCAATTATAATGGGATTTTGACAATACTTTGATCAAAATAATGCGATTAAGCTCATTATTGTAGTAACCATAATCACATTAATCTATGCGGTGTATGCCTGTTTTAATCACAATAAACAGTGGCCAGTAACACGCCTACATATGTGAGTTTGTTATTTGTGCTGTGGAGTATGCAAATAATGGTAAAAATAACCATACTTGGTGAATAATCAGAATAATGAAAATTGCATGTAAACTGGAATGAAGAGGTTTGCTCGTGTCATGTAAACATCTTTCTGCGATGACGTCCTTATTCTGATTATTGCAAATAATCGCATAATTGGTGCACATGTAAACGTAGTCATTGTGTGTTCTAGAACAGTGGCTCTGTTATAGGTCGTGACGAATGAATGATGCCAAATCCAATTATTGAAAATTTTTTATAATCATGGATGGTTTGTATAGCGAAATCTTTTTTTTTTTTTATAAAGGGCTTTCTATACATTTTATTTTCATAATCTAAGGACACACGTCCAATAAAACTGTTTTGTATTTCATCACGGATGTGTCTTTCATTTAAAACTAGCCTAATTGGACAAAATGAAAAAAAAGCATTTGATATTCCCTCATTCTTGGAGAAAAATATGACCCACACGACATTTAAATATGGGTTCACTTACAAAGAGGATAAACATGATTTGTGCTGACCACATTGTGATGCGTGTGGTGAATTACTGGCTGCTGAGAGCATGAACCTATTGCAAGTCATTTAGAAACATGCAGACTGTAAATAACACTTTCACTTCCAAGTCTGTCATGTTAATAATTTTGCATATTGTTGGGCCTATGCAGTTCATGGTAATATCAATACATTTTAATGTTTGATTTTAAAGGAATAGTTCACCCAAATTTGTAAGTCTGCTGAAAATGTACTCGGGCCATCTTCATTTTAACACCTCGCAATGGATCCTCTGTAGTGAATGGGTGCCGTCAGAATGAGAGTCCAAACTGCTGATGAAAACATCACAGTAATTCACAAGTAATCAACACTAATCCAGTCCATCGGTTAATGTCTTGTGAAGTGAAAAACTGTATGTTGAGTTGTGTGTGGATTATTGTGATGTTTTTATCATCTGTTTGGACTCTCATTCTGACGGCACCCATTCAGGATCCATTGGTGAGCAAGTGATTGGAATGCTAAATTTATCCAAATCCATTCTGATAAAGAAACTAATTTACAATTGGATGGCCCGATGGTAAGTACATTTATTTAACACTTTCTATTTGGGTGAAATATTCCTATAAGGACATTTTGATTTATTGTTGTATGAAAAATATTTTTGGTTTAAAATATGAAACCATTTGAGAACTGCTGTTCTAAAGTATGTCTTTTGACTTTGTAGTATCTAGTAGGCTATATCTAATTGGAATTGTTGTCTTGGAAATACTGTGGTGTGTGTCTACGGCATTGTGTTTTTTTTTTTTTTTTCATGTAAATGCCATTAGAGGCTATACAGCATGTTTTTCTCATGGTCAAATGGTGTTTGTTGGGGAGCAGCTGTTATGGTGATGTTTGTAGCTTTTCGACTGAGCGACAGAGAGGCCCTCACAGTCTGGCTGTGTTGAGGCTGGAAATAGCATACTGCTACACACACACACACACACACACACACACACACACACACCACAGCTGCCACAGCACATGAGTGATGCTGCACTAGAAATAAAAGAAAAACACCCTAGTCTGCAGGGTGGGACACAGTTGTGCTTGACTGCCGTCAGTTCCAAGTCAACTGTATTCCAGTTGTTAGTGGAAAATTGTCTTTTTCTGTCAGATGTTTTAACCTTAGTGACGTGACATCAGATGGCTTTGCCACACTTCATAAATGCAACATCATGAATTCTGCTTTGCATAATGGGGTCATATAACACTTTTTCATCATTGTAATTTTTCCTCAAGGTCCACTTTTAATGCAGATGTTTCTTGCATCAAATCTGTAATTAAATTTTATATGACCGCTTTTTGTCCTCTCCCTGACCCTTTAACCCAATTAGGGTTAGCATTCCCATTCATCTCAGTGCTTTTTACTTTCAGAATGGTGTTTCTGAAAGTGAAAGCTTCTAACAAGAGGGATTAAACCGCCCATGCTAACTGGTCTTAATCACGTCATGGGTCAACTTTTGCCACTGTTTTTTTAAAGCCCATTGATGCACTGTTTGAATTGGTTAAGGTTTTTGAATGTGAAATATGTAATAACATTGTGCCATAACCATGAAGATATACGTAAGCTGTTTTTGTAGTTTTTTTTTTCTCAATACATGTTGTTTTTTTAAAAGTCTTTAAATTCAAAAGATTGAGGAAAAAATATTTTTTTTGTACATGACCAGCATCAAACTTTGAGTTGGACAATATAACGATATATCCTATATTTGTTACTTTTTTTAAAGCTCCTATAAGCCTTTTAAAAAAGTTGTTATAGCCAGTCTTAAAATAGTTTTCAATCATATTCGAACATCACACTACTGTGATGATACTTTTGGAATTGATTATACTTACCAAGACTGAATTTATTTGATTAAAAATACAGTAAAAACTACTGTGAAATTGTGAAAAATGTGATACTTTTTTCCAGGACTCACTGATGAATGGATGGTTTAAAAAGAAGCATTTCTGTAAAATATTAAAATCTAAAAAAGATTCTAAATAATGCGTGTGTGTGTCAACAAAGTCAGCTTGTCAATTATGTGATCTCTTACCTGTTGTTAATTTATTTTTTGTTTCAAGCCGTATGTATGCAGTTATAGCAATAACATCTGAGTAAAAAAATTCTCTTGTAAAAAGGTTTGTGCAACTAATTTTTCGAATGTCGTTTTTCAATTCTTTTTTTCCTAATTAAATTGTTCATGACCACTTTAACACCTTTTTTTTAGTGGAGTGGAGGTTGAAAGATTAAATTACTTTTGGATTCTTTTCTTATCGTGACTGGCTGATACTTTTTGATTTGGCAGTTTCTTTTTTCCTAGAGCATGTAGAAGACCACCTCGGTTAGGTCTTAAGAGCTATTCACTTCTCTTTTCAGAAACGCTGGACTCCTGCAGCCCGTGTGGGACAGGCAGGGTGCCCGTGGCAGGCTTATTCTGTACGCCTCAGCGTGCTCTTCCAGAACTGGCACACTGTCTGGCTGTTTATTGCTTTTGTAATAGGATCCATATCAGGAATTTTGGCAGACATGGAGTAAATGAGCTAACACACATTTGGACCCCACAGGCTAAATAAGAGCCATTGTTTAGTGCAGAATGCACAATAGTGTTTCTGTCTCAACGCCACTGCCTTAACGCTTCGCAGAGCCAGAGAGAGATATAACAAAGCTTTGGTCAAAGTAATCGCTAATTGTGTGACTTCCTGACCTGAAGCTTTTGGAAAAGCTCAAAGCATGTCTATTTAGGCTGCGAAATTGCTGTGATTCTCACCCCTAGCTATTTTATTTGTCGGTCTGCATTCCATGGAGAAGGGGAGGTGGTGGGGTGGTTGGCACCAGCCCCGCAATAATCTCTCCAAACCCTGCTGACACATGGGTGTGGTACACACACACACACTTCACACACAGCTATAAAATGCCTTCGTGGCGTTTGGTCCTTTGAAAGCTTCCTAGAAATTGTGTTGGTTGTAGAGTGCTGCCGGCAGAAACGCGGTTCTTTAGCTTGTGATCCGGGGTGCTGACCGCATTGCGGGCATTCTTCAAATTTACACATCTAATCACTTCGCTGTTGAATTCTCTGGACGCTTTCCGCTGAGAGTCCTGGACTGAATTTCACATGTGTCAAGTTTCCTGAGACCAAAGTGTTAGAGAGTGAGCTTTCATTTGGGAATCTGACGCTTGAATATATTTGCCGTAAGCATGACAAGGTTGATAAATGCTTAGGTGATATATGAAAATGAAATGCTTCGATTCAAACCCAAATGATTCTTTTGAAAATTAGCGGTTTACACTAAAACAAAGTTATAATTCATATGAGGTGGCAAAGAAATTACGTTCTTTTGAACTTAGATATTCGTCAGAGAATCTTAAAACATGTATGACAGTTTCAACAAATGTTATGCAGCACAACTGTTTTCACTTTGATGATAATTTGAAATATTTTTTTGAGCATCAAATCAAGATTTTAGAATGATTTCTTAAGGATCATGTGACAATGAAGAGGGGAGTAAATTCAGCTGAATGACAGTAATTACATTTTCAAATAGATTAAAATAGGTAACTTTTTAAAATTGTAATATTTTACAATATTACTGTTTTAACTGTATGTTTGATAAGGTAAATGCTGTCTAGTAAGCATGAGAGACTTCTTTCAAAATGTTACTGTCATCAAACTAGTGTCCATGACATGTTTTTTTTCTGTTCCTTTCAATTAAACTTCTTGCTCTTGAAATGATAAAATGTCAAGGACTTGACTACAACAGAAAGATTTTATACTTGCATATGGCAATCTCGAACAGTTCTGCAGTAATCAGAAAGCAATGGCAGCAGTTTTCCGCTCTGTCGCCTGCAGTATTTTCTCTTCCTCTTGCTGTCTGTCTGTCTCCATCTGGCTCGCTCTTTCTAAGCACCTCAAGTATGTGTGTATGGATGTGATGGCTCTTAAAACATCTTGTTAAACATAATCAGTTTGTTAGCAGGCTGCTCTTCTCTACCCACATACTCACACAGATACTCTCGCACACAAACAAACAAACCCGAGCATACTGTCTGCAACTGAAAACCTGACAAGATGCCAAACTTGACACAGATTTATATCAGAAGGCAAAGTGCTGTGTGGTACTGAGCAAGGCAACAGAGACCCTTAAAGGAACAGTTCACCCAATAATTAAAATTCTGTAATTTTCTTTACCTCCTTGGCATTACACAACTTCCTTTATATATCTTCAAAATTTTACAGTAGCTTTGCTTGAGCAACAAACTGAAATTCACTAATTCACTGATCACTAATCGTTATAATCTCCTCCTCTAGTGAGCTGCTGAAGTGGAGTTGAACTGGATCAGTCTGAATTGTGAGCAAATCATTAGACTGGATTTGTGAATTGATTAAACACATTTGTATTAATATTCTTTAACAGTATTCTGTTAAAAGAAAGTCATACTGGTTTTGTCAAGATCCATGGATGTGCTTTCCACATCCTTATGGTGTGTTACATCCTCTCATTTTCTTGTGCTTTCCCTAGAGATGCATTTTTGGAGCATTAGTGAATCTTGCAATTCTTCCTCTCACTGCTTTAGTCCTCATAATATATTGAATTCTCTTCTATGGTTCACAGACATGATAGGCTCTGTGTAAGTAAGAACTGTCAAGCCTAATTTATAACTTGTTTTGAGTGCAGACCAACCAACTGAATGTTGTTTGGTGGCCCTCGGGAGTTAAAGCGGACATTTTTAGTGAACTATTTGACGGAGTGATGTATTCAGAGAACGTCCGTTTTAGCATCTCAAACCCTCTCTGATATTCATGATGTTGCTTCATTTTATCATCAACAATTGCGAATAAGTTGTAAATATTTAATGTTGTTTAGCTCTAATAAAGTATGACATTTCTTTGTTGGTGGTATCGCCAAACATAATTGCAAAAATAATGACTGTTTTCAAACCCTATAACTCCCACTGTCTGCCATTGGTCAGCCAATCAGATCCCACCCCAAATTCAAAACATTAGTCGATCTTGGTTGGTTACGACTGCTTTGCTATGCTTGTTTGTAGGCTGTGCAATTTGGCCAAAGTTTTTGATTTATATATGAATATTACAATAAATAATAATATTATACTGATATAAAATATAATCTATTAATAGTAGTATTAGCATTGGGTAAATTGTTTTTTTTTTTTTTTACTATTTTTAAATATCGCTATGTAACTGTAAAATAAATATCTTATCATCATGTTTATTTATTTTTTTTTATATTATTTTATTATTATTAGTATTAGTAGTAGTTTAGCAGTAGTATTGGTAAATAAAATACATATTACTGTTGCTACTATTTTAAAATTATTACTATTTAACTAAAAATAAAAAAAGTACTTAAGAATTATTATTATTAATCATCATCATTTTACAGTATAACTCTAAAATTACAATAGTCATTTTTATGGCTGTCTTCATTTTCAAACATTAAACCATCAAGCTTTTATTTTGGTGGGAAACCCTTAAAGCTTCTCTTTTGTTGATGGAAGCTGGTTTATAAACATACCCACGGTTGATGCATGTTGCATTACCAAATGTGCATTAAAAGCATCTTGTAGTCAAAGCAGATAACAAGATGATTTTGTGTGGAGCAGCCTTTTTGATTTGACAGTTGCACTTAGCCATATCTGGTTTTATTTAGGTTAATAGTGTCTTTGTTTATGCTTATCGGGTAGATCAACCTACGGATGATTAGGCATATTTTTTGCATAATAAGCTGGGATAGGAGAAAGTGTTTTTTGTTACATCAAGTTCAGCTGTGCAGCCGAGGCAGAGCACACACACACACATAGACACGCTCATGTCGTGCTTGCTGATGCAGCCCTCTGGACTAGGTCATCGGCGGTCCCAGTCAAGCGATGGATGACCTTTCCCGGGACGCACGCCTCTCTCCTGTACTGATTTTTATTCAGTTCTTCTCTTCGGCAGAACCCCATCAGTATACAGAAGAACTCTGGCATGACTGTGTGCTTGTGTATTCACCCTTGTAATGCATGTTTGTGAATGACAAAGATAAAAAGGACGCGAAAGAAAACAAACCAACAAGCCCCAGCGCAGAGGACGTCTGAGAGATTCTGCGGGGCACAGCCGAGAAAACAAGGACGCTTCTCTAAATAGCATTTAGTGTTGTTTTACGGCTCCTCACGAGCAAAAGAAAACAGCAGAGAGGAAATCTATGCATCAGTAGATTCGAATCTGTTTCATGCCTAGAAGGCATTCTAGACTTGTGCGCTACAGAGGCTTTTTGTTCTGCCGTTTTTCCTCTTTTATATATCTCCACAGTGTCTTGCATTACATGCACCGCTTGATAACAGCGAGTTACGTGTTTTTTTTTTTTTTTTTTTTTTTGTTGTTGCATCCACTGCAGAAATCTGAATATTGATAAATGGTTGTTTTGGCAACTGTGAGGTCAGAGTTCTTTTTCTCTTTCCCTCAGAGGAGCCGAGCAATGCCAAAGCATGACAGATGTGATTGCGTGCAAACAGGCCTCTGCCGAACCCGACATTCCTCTGCTCTCGTAGAGACACCAGAGCAGCGGTTTCTGTCCTAGAGGGTAGTAGCTGCTCTATTAGTGTGTTTATATTGAGGCTATACTATTTATTGTCATTTTATGCTTTGCTTAATAAAGTAATTGGTTAATTGTGTACTAGGGTTGGGACGATCGGCGATGGCCGACAGACATCACGTTGTTAAGCTGACATCGTGAGCCCACCCTCTCCCGCAATCCGCCGCATCCCTGTTCCGTGTTCGGAAAGGAAATTAAGTGTACTACGGAAACCCTAAAGGGAATAAATAGCCTACAAGATGGGAGGATAAAAAATATTTCAATACTTTTTCTCGCAATTATATCGTTGGGCAAGTATAGGCCACTGTATATAAATTGTGGGCATCAGGGAGCCGCTATTATTAAAACCGGTTTCGATTGCGCGCTCTCATTTTACTTTCACTTTTGAGATTCGTGATCACAAGGACTCTATACTATGGAGCGGCAGTACTTACCACACATTTGACAAGATTAGATGTTTGTCAGTAGTGCTCAGGATCTGCAAATTATTCGCCATAGTCCTTTCAGACATTTCTCCTTACTCTGTGTATGTGGTAAGTGAACTCTCATGTAATGTAATGCAGCAGGCTACCGCTAGCAAGCGGCTAACCTTTTAGTGGCTCCATATAATGTGTTATTTGTTTCACACTTCGGGCACACCCCACACCTCGCTGCTCCCCCCGATGTCATCGTCCATCACGATGTTTCACTGCAGACATCGTCTGATGCCAATTTGGTAGACATCGCCCAACCCTATTGTGTACACTGTTGGGAGAACAGGAATGGAAGTGATTTGTCACATAGCAGATGCTTTCTTATGCGGAGCAACTTTAAACCTTACAGGGACGATCCAGTCTTTGAGCATTAAGGTTAAGGGGTCTTGTTAGAGACACTATATAGTTCATGAATCACCAGAATTTGGACTTTTGATCTTTGGATTGCAAGTTCAGACCTTTAAAGACAACATCAGTTCAGTGGGAAATAGTATTGTTATTTTTCACTGCTAATCTATAGCTAGTCTTTTATGACTATCGTCGTAAAGGCTGTTTCACTTAGCAGTTTTTTCTGGCAATAAATAAAGATTATTTTACAGATACACTATCATTCAGAAGTTGCTATCATTCACTTGCTGCTCAAGAAACATGTCTTACTGTTGAAAGGGTTGTGTTGGGTTCTTTGAATAGAAAGTTTATAGAAAATGAAAATATTTTGTAATACATTTTTCTGATCAATTTTAGTGCACCTTGTAATACAATTTTTTTTTTTTTTTTTTTTTTTTGCCTTTGTTATTTGACTGGGTTGTTGCACCCAGAAATATATCAGCTAAAGTAATACATCTGATTCTCTAATACAGCACAATCTTTTGAAAAAGTCATGAGTCACATACAACTAATTGTATAGAAATTACAGACAGATGCCCTATTTTGCACTGTGCCCAGAGTAGAAACACTTAAAACAGAACATGTGACGACCTAATCATCACTTTAGATGATTGACAGCTGAAATGGCCTCAGGACGTGTAATAACAGGAGTATCTATTATGTCAGCCGCTAAGTGTGGCGATAAGATTTTCTACTGTTGGAATAATACTGACGCTGGCCTAATGCTGCCTGTGACGGACTGCATTTGCGTTTCTTCAAATATCAATTTTCAATCCATCTTAGATTGTTTTAGCTAGTGCGAGTGTGAGCTTGTTGCAAAGTGAGCCCCGTTTTTGAAGTAGCTGCCAGACTGACATCCAGAAGCAGTTTTGACAGGTTGAATGTCATATGTCTCTATTTCTCTCTTTCTCCTCGTCTGTCCTTCTCTTTGACTTTGTTATTGGAACAGTGTTGTTTTTCTTTCTAACTATCAATGCTTCTGTGTGCTCTCTGTCAGTCGCTTGACTTTCAGTGTAATTGAACTTCCAGATGCCAAGGGCAGAGAAGCATTAACATTCACCTCTCTCGCTCTCTCGCTCTCTCGCTCTCTCTCTCGGGGGGGGACACTTAGCATGGCTGTTTTTAACCCACTGACACACACATGCAGTCATGTATTCACTTATAGTAGCCTATCTATTAACTTGTACTTTTTTTATTATAACGTAATAAAATTTTTATTTCTAATATCATATATTTATAATGTTTATTTATGATATCGAATTGGTTTTATAATCTGTATTAGTTCTAGTGTGATTATAGTAGTTCATGTAATGTTATTATTTTATTGTTTTTTAAATTTAAATTTATTTTTATATGTTATTCATGAAAACCGGTCATGAGTTTTCTTTACACAATCTGGTCTATACCCTTGAGTTGACTTCGTATTATAAACGTTTATATCTTCAAACCACACCATGCCTTATGTAACGCAGTGTTTAGGTATTGCCCCACCCTCACACCCCAAAAACCGTTTAAAATGAATAAAATGATCTTTATACCTTATGTCTTGACATATCCAGAGATTTACCTGTCCGTACTTTTGCAGGACTCGGGTTTGTTCTTTAGTTAAATCTTTCTACCTGCTTGCCACTAAAGCTATTTTATCATACCTTTACATTTTAACACTAATTATTGAGTTAGTCCACTACGAATGTTTAATGACCATTCATTTATTTTTGTGGAGTTGCGTAATCATTGATAATACATTTGGTTAATTTACATGATTTGATCTAAAAATATCTAATATATATTATATTAGATTTATTTATTATTATTATTTTTTAATTCAGACCACCTGAAATCCTTAATGGACCGGGCATATGTTGACCACAGTTTGATCAAACACATTGCATGCGCAAGATTAATTTTAATAGGTCACAGAAATGAAAATGGTCATCTTTAGATTTTTTTTCTTCCCTCTCATTTAGTTTAGACCCCATTGACATTAATTGTATAGACAAAAAAATACGGTTTTCTAAAATGTCTTTTGTCAAACAGGTTTGGAAAAACATGAGGGTGAGTGCAAATTGCCTCTTGTATCTAAGAGGCTAGGTTCTTTTTTTTAAGGAGAGTTGGCTCTTCGAGGTGTCATGAGCGGCATAGACCGTTGGCGAGTTAAGCAGAGAAACTTCATGCAACTACTGTACCATTGGGACTGTGAATGGTAGAGCTCTCACAGTCTGCCTCCTGATACTGTTGAGTAAGAACAGTACTGGGTGACCTTCAGAGATTTAATCTCATCTCCTTTGTTTTTAATTCTAATTTTGATTGCATTTTGCCTACGTTGGAGTACTCTGCACTATCTCCCTGTCATCTCTCATGTTTATTGTCAGGCCTGTAAGATGTTTCACTGCTGTACTTGTGGTGTGATGTGGGTTTTGATTTCCATCTCTGCTGATCTGTTGATGGGCGAACTGCAAATGAGGTGTTTTATTCTAAACAATAAGAAATCTATTACATGCAACAGAGGGAATACAAAAATTCTTTCACTTCAACAGTCCGAGGAGGGGTGTATTATAAGCAGCACACACAAATGCATACATGCATGTACTAACCCTGAATGAAAAGAAAACACTTGCTGGTGACAACCAGCATCCTTGAATAATGCATTTTTGTAACACATATCTAGTATTAGCCCTTGACAGAAGGAGCGAGATAAATCAAGGCAGGTCGCCGCATACCATTGCTGAACTTTAGGTGACCTGATCCCGATTAGAGCCCGACCGATATATCGTTTTGCCAATATTATCGGCCGATATGAATCTGTTGCCGATATATTGGTATATATCGATATATTGGCGAATATGCCGCCGATATGAAATTTTTTTTACAGAACATATAACGCAGATAAAATGCTTGAAATGGTGTAATTACTTAGTTTGTCCAGCAGAGTGGTCTCCATCATTTGCCATAATGACGCGGCGAATCCGACCCAAATGGATACCTTCAGCTCGAGGACCCCTCTCGAACGCGAATTGAGTGTACGTCTAGAGGCCCGCTTTCGAATGAGACCACCCCCGAGTCGATAGCCCCCGGGGTTTGGGAGTTAGGGGTTGTTAAATTCGCGGTCCGGCGCCGACCAGTCAAGCGATCCCGGGGGGCTACCGATGCACGGAGGGTGGCGTTCGAGAGGGCTCCTCGAGTTGAACGAATCCCCCGAATTTGGTGGAGATCTGCCGGCGCGTTCGCGAGATAGTGACACCAGTCAACACTTTCACGTCAGTAAGGAGGTCACTTGTTCAGGCAGCAGCATTCAAGCGTTGGCTTATTCGACCGTGAGTGCCCTGCGAAGTGGACTTCACATGAAATTCTGCCATGATTCGTCCGTGGTGTCCCGTAGCCTGTAGCGCAAATCCGTGATGACTGTTTTAAAAAGTGAAAAACTTACGGAATAAAGTTAAGGATTGAATTGAATTAAGTTGGGAAATAACTTCAACTTTACTGGTTCAGTGCGCGGCATGTCAGACTCATTTTGGAAATCATTTCTCTGTCACGTCTTTATAAGTGTTTCATCACCACATTTGAGTGATCATTGCAAAAAATGTTTGTGTATATATATTCTGTTTATGCATATACTGTATATATATATATATACACACAATACGTGTGGCGACACGAATGGGCAAGTGTCCAAAACTTTTGACTGGTTCTGTGCTATAATATAAATTAAGATATATCGGCCGATATACGATTATGGCCCGTTTTTTTTTTTTTTTTACCTCCCAATAATCGTTCTGTATCGCCTCCAAAAAACCATAGCGGTCGGCTCTAATCCTGATGCCTCAAACTGTTGACGAACATTAAACGTATTTGAATAATGTATGCATTTAAACAATTTTTTGGGTAATCAATTATTTTATTTATTATTATTATTAATTGATTTTTTTCTTTGGGTAATCGGATGAAAAAATATTGTAAAAAATTATTATTGGGAGGAAGCATTATTATGGATTTTGGGCTAATATGAGGAAGCAACAATTTAAAGTTAAAATGCCTAAATGATGGATTTGTTTCTCACAAACACAGCTTTTCACTTCACAAGATGTTAATTGCTGGACTGAAGTGGTGTGGATTACTTGTGGATTATTGAGATGTTTTTTTTATCAGCTGTTTGGACTCTCAATCTGACGGCACCCATTCACTGCAGCGGATCCATTGGTGAGCAAGTGATGGAATGCTACATTTCTCCAAATCTAATGAAGAAACAAACTCTTATACATATAGGATGGCCTGAGGATGAGTAAAACAGGGTGTTTCTTGAAATGCATGAAACAGCACACATATCTGTCAAAGCGCATTATACGGCAAGTCCCATTATGCTTTAAAGCACTTTATAAAACGCATTATCATGTTTAGATTTTGTTTAGGACAACTTAGGTCATGCGGCTCAGTCTGTAAAGCAATGACTGGTGAATGATTTCTGTGCATAGTGCTTAGACACCATTGATAATCAAATTATAGATTTTTTTTATAGCTTAGTTGTTGCTGCCCTAGAATTATAATTATATATACATATGCTGAATTCTGACAAATCATCACTGTTTGGTCTGATTTGATGATTTAATGGGTTTTTTTCACAGGAAAAGTTGCATTAGTTCTTGGTATATGTGTGTATTTCTCTTTTTTTCATATTACACGGGTCAGTTTATTGCCCCAAAAACTGTCTCCCCCAAAGGTAAGGTAATGCGGAACGCAATGACCCGCAGCGGGCTGTTTGTAAACGCTGATTTACCTCACGCTTAGCGACACTTGCACATGCGCGCAGAGACACGTTAACACTCACTATTTTAATCCCCCCTCAAGGGAAGCACAATAAACACAACGCCTGCCACACACACACACACTCATGCACACTTGGCTAAGCTTTATAAAATGGTCTTAAGTGTATTAAAAAGCATTCAAAATTCTAGCAAAGCCGCAGGTTCACTGTAGCAGCTGCGAGGTGTTTTGGCCATAACTGTAAATCCTTGATTCTGTAAGGAACATCATTCATTTGTTATCAGATTTATCAGGCGAGGAGTTGTCCGGTATCACTCGTCAAGAGCAGCCCTGTAAAGCTGAAATATAGAGCGAGGATGAAATGGTATATTTTCGAGCGAGTCCTGCCCTTGGAGAGTCAGAGCGCTGAGGGTTTGGCCTGCAGCCTCACATCTGTTGAGCAGAGCACTGAAAGATCCAGCCCGGCTTTCTGTCTTTCTCACACATAAACACTCACTATGTACATCCATGTGTGTGTCTTACCGCCTGACATGTAAAATACAGTCTTGCCAAGTGATTTACTGCTATACGATGCGCAGAAGGCAATTATTTTTTCATAATTGACATCAGCTAGGATCCTCGTAGCATACTTACTGGCACATGGGAACTATTACTGTAATGCCCCAATAACAAGAGTCAAAAAGCAGAAGTGCTTGTTTATTTATATTTTTAGATAAATTCATTTTTGTCTTCTAGTTTATATATATATTTTTAATTTACAGATGTTCTCAGTAAGACTTTTAGATCCCATGCTCACCAAGGCTGATAAAAAAAATACAGTAAAACCAGAAATATTACAATTTAAAAGCATTATCTAATTTACTTTAAAATGCAGTTTATTTTTGTGATTCAAAGCTGAATTTTCAGCATCGTTACTCCAGTTTTCAGTGACTTCAGTGGTTTTTCAGGATTGTTTGAAGTTGAAAACTACACCATTTATATGAAATAGAAATCTTGTCATATTAGAGCATTTTAATGCAATGCCATTGAATCATAAACGCTTCCTGCTCGTCATCAAAGTATATTAAAACTGTAACATGAGCCAATTCAGACGTAACTGATGTTAACACAGCTGTCATAACATGCTTTTATCAAAATGTGGACCTTTTTGGATTCTCACAATTCATGGAAATTAAAAATGTAAAACTGGAAATGTGTTTGGACCGTTGCGTTCTATAAAGGCCTTTACTGACACTTTGTCAATTGAATGCATGCTCTCTGAATAAAGGTATTCCTATAAAAAAAGATGGTTCTGGCTACTGACTCAGGCTTGGTCTTCAGCTATCTTTGTCAGTTATGCATTAATTTGTTGACCTTTTTTTCACACTTTAAAATGTTCATTTATTCTGAAACTCTGAGCCTGCTGTGATCACTACTATATAGAAGCGGCTTACGCTGTGATCTTTATGCATTCTTAACATTTGTAATTTAGTGTAGAGAAGATCTGTCTCTTGGCTGAAGCAGTAATGGTTGGTTTAATTCGTCAACACAAGTTCACAACAGACCATCTCTCTTTATCGCGCGCACACACAGCCTCACAGTTCTGTCAGAATGAAAGGGAGAAGTTTGGCCATCTGGTAGCAGTAGGAATTCACGACACACACAAGAAGCCATTGTTCGGGAGCACTCCTAAGCCACTGCGATTTGCACAGTCTCTCTAAAGCCTATTGTGAAGGAGTTAGCATGACGCTAAAGCTGTGATGGTCGCCTTCAAGGGTGTGAGGGAAACAGTTCAGAGTGATTTTTCTTGAACATTATGCTGGGGATTGATACTGTCTGGACAAGGTTTACGACAGCAAACATGCCAGCATTGGTACAGACAATGTTTTTGTACACTGTAGAAATAAAGGTTATAGTCAAAGCCAGAAAAATTTGATGCCTTAGAATGTTCTCAAAGAATTGCTAGTTCTTTAGAAAGCGACTTCTGGTGATTTAAGTCAACATGAAAACTGCATTTACAACCAATTACATTTCTATAATGTGGCATTGCAGGATATTGAATAAGTCAAAAATGTAGCATGAGATTTTAATTTATCTGTCTGGAACTGATTGGATAGTGAAAAGTGTCTGGCTTGACGGGTGGAGGTGAGAGGTAGTAAAGTAAGACTGGTTGACTTCATCCAAAAAGTTTTTCTGTATTATTATTATTTTCCCCTTTAGATTAATAAATGAACTGATAAATCATGCACTTAATAAATTAATTTATTCAGTTTTATTCATTAAATTTCTTAAAGCTTTGAATATATTGATTGTTACATGGAAAATGAGTCTTCATAATCTCTAAAATAAAATTATTCTGAAATGACCTTTTTGGCTAACATCAATTTTGATTTCACTTTGTCTTTAAAGGGGTCATAATGTGCGCAGTTCAAGTTTTCCTTTCTCTTCGGAGTGTTACAAGCTGATAGACTTACTTTTGTTTTTGTGAATATTTTTTATTATATTTTAATTTGATAAAGTTAGAAAAAAAAAGCTTTTTAATTTAAAAGTTTGTTTTAATTTGTTAAAATTTTAGTAATTGTATGGTTTTTTTTTTGTGTGTATTTTATATTTGTCTAATTTATTTATGTAGATATATAGTTTTTATTTAGTTTTAGTATTTCAATTTACTTGTATTATTTATTTGTTATGTATGTGGAGTTTTGTTTTTATTAAATTTTTAGTTATTTTAGTTCTTCAAACAAAAATGAGAAATGTTGCCTTGGCACCTAGCTAAAATAAAATGTTACATTTGATTTCAGTTCATGTTTATTTTATTTCATGTAATGGAAATGTTTAATTTTATGGTTTTAGTTAAACGATAATATGCTTGATACCTTGAAGAACGAATGTTCATTTGTCTTATAATGTAACATCAAAAACTGTAATTTCCATATAACTCATTTGAGAACCCTATACAGCAAAAATGACTGACGATAAAAATGAACCTAATGAGCTGCCACAAAAGAACCTTTAGTTTTAAGGGTGTAGATGATGTTGATTTCATCTCGGTTGAGACGCCAGCTGCTTCATACTCCACCAAAACATCCTTCAGCCAGATGCCAACTGTCAATCATTCCTTCTCTCTCCCTCGTTTATCTTCAACTGTCCGTTTTTCCTTTTCATGTCTCTATTTCTGTCTCTATGACTCTGGCTGCCTGGTTCTGTCCTCTAGACTACAGAGACTGAATACAGACAGTGTCCTCCAAATACAACCATTTTAATGACCTATTTTCATTGACCTATAGATTCAGCAGTAGTTCACGCCTCAAAGGTTTCACTCGCTCTTGTTGAATCGATTCATTTGACTTGGAAATTACAGGTTCTTTATTGTTAGAGGTGTTTACTGAGAGACAGTAAATGCTCTGCGGTACGTTCGGTGAGACCATCTGTGGATTTATATCAAAATTCTAATAAAACTTTACAAGCTGTGAGAGCAAACCCCGATCAGGCTCTAGAGATTCGCTGAAGATTTTAGCAGAAGCCTCCGTGCAGACAGGAGTTATGAGCACTGGGCCTGTAGGTAAAGCACCCCTGCAGCCTCTACAGATCAGGTCTAATAAAACAGGCTTCAGTTCGTCTCCACCAAGACCAGAAGGATCGAGCTGTTTGCAGTACAGGGCATCGGCTGGATTTCACCGTGCCGTGAGGTTCTGATGACCATCTGCTTTGTTCAGCTTAAGATCATGTTATACAGAAGACTGAAATCTGATTGGATGAACCACATCAAAGCTGTGGTCGCAGCAGAGAGGGGTGTGTGTGTGTGTTGTGTTGTGTGTGTGTGTGTGTGTGTGGTATATATATATATATATATAGATATATCCATAATATATAAAATTTTTTTTTCGGTTTTACTTTTAGTTTTGTTGAATAATTTGGTTTTGTGATACTCTAATTTTTTATTGGGGTTTTTATTTTTATTAATACTTTTTTCTTTTAGTAAATGTACTGTAGTATAGCTTTTTATTGCAGGTAGTTGCAAACGTTTTGTTTCAGTTGTCAAGTTTCAAATGAGTTTTAGGTAACAGTAAGAAACCGTTCATTGATTGATTGATTTAGTGTTTGTTTTTAGCTGTATAGTGATGTTGGTGCTGTCTCAGTATGGCTTGTGATGCCTGTTAAGTTCATGCCTAATAGCAACTGTGGTAATATCACTGTACTCATGGTGTCTAATGACTTATCACTTTGCTTTACCACAGACACTCTGACAGAACATCATACAGCATCTTTACCAATTTCTAGAATGTAGTCAGAGTTATTCACATCTTCTCTTTTTTTCTGCAAGTACATGCAGTACGATAAGCTTTGTTGTTGGAGAAACATTTCAACATTTCAAACCTTTCTCAGTTCTCTTTCCCCGAAAACACTACTGTCTTTCTCTCTTTGACTCCGTAAGAGCTGGTTGTCACACGTTCTTTCAGCGAAAGCCGTAAGTGGGGGGTTTAAAAGAAGCTGTCGCTTCTACCCAACAATTTCATGCTAGTATTCCAGTCACCCACTTTTAGAAGTGAAGCGAGCGGGGAGGAGGAAGAGGATGAGGATGAGGAAGAGTGAGTGTGTACAGGTGGGCTGTCACAGATAAGGCCGTCTTTTGCTGTCGGTTTGTGTGTAAGTGAGAATTTGTTTACTGTCATGCTGAAGAGCGCTGGCTTTGGTCAGGAGTCGCTCTGCTGTCATCGGTGAAGATAATGTCGGTTCGTTGTTCTAGAGTAGATTCAGTACAGTTTGTGATGTGATTGAAAAATGATGGCACATTTTTGAAACTTATCACCGTCTACAGTGGTGTAAGTTTCTTGTAAACATTGTGCCGACCAACTAAAAATAAATAAGAAGTCTGGATGTGTTTGTCTTAAAAAAAGTGTGCCATCATGAAAAATGAGGGCGAACATAGGGCTGGACGATATGGCAAAAAATAAAATCTCTCTTTTTTTTTTTTTCTCGTAACGTTTGACTGATTCCAAATAATCTGGATTAATTTCTTTTCACTACAACATGATTCAAGTAACATTCGTTAACTCTTTCCCTGCCATTTGCAGAATTTTCCAGCTTTCTGTGGATTAGGCACTATTACACATCTTCTGAAAGAGTACACTCTAAAAAATGCTGGGTTAAAAAGGGACTAACCCAGCTATTAGGATGTTTTGACCCAGTGGTTGGGTTGTTACCCAACCGCTGGGTCAAAACAACCCATAGCTGGGTTTGTCCCTTTTTAACCAGCGCTGGGTTATTGTTAACCCAGAATTTTTTCGCGTGTACAGCATCTCCAGATCAAAACACTGGCAAAGCAGCAGCAGAAACAAGCGATAGCATAGATAAGCAGTGCATATGTAAAATAACTATGATCCTCAATAAATCAAAACTGCCTAACGTTACTAAATTAATTTTCTAATCCGTATAGGACTGTGAAGCTTTGGGGGTGTTGATAGAAGCGATCTACTCCATCTATGTTTTGGTCATCGCTCTGAATCTGACTGTGTTCTGTCATTTGACACATTGCATGTTCAGATATTATTCATACAACAAAATATTCTAGGGCCATGCCAGTGTTGTTTGTTTGTTTTTAATGCTGACGGGGATTATTTTGCCATATCGCCCAGCCCTATATGAAAAGAGTTGAAGTTCTATTCCAAGTGCACCACACATGAAGTGATCAATATGGTGTAAATGTAAAACAAATTCACTTGTTAAATACCTCTTCAGAAAAAATGCATGAAATATATATTGGACAAACTTATCTTAAACGCATCCTATATTTTCAGAAATAATATCAAATAAGAAAACTGTTTCTTGTATGTAGACATTCAGTTTGACTGTAGACAGTCAAGCCAATTTAAATAACAAAATGACTGAAAGTATAGCACCAGTAAGGCTATTATTAACAGTAAGCATTTTGTACAAACAAACAAACAAAAATAACAGCAACTTTCAGCCTGTCGTGCAAGCATAAAATATCAAACATACATGTCAGGTTTTTGCATTCTATTGCAGTGATCTTTCATTGTTTTCTATGTAAGCATGCTTGACAGATGTGTGTGACCGTTGCTTTCGCCTCTTGCATCTGTTGCTGTGTTTTAAAACATGGTGCTTAACTTAAAAGAACTTCAACTCGCGTCTCATAACCTTGCATTTTTATCCCATTCCACCGCCCGCATGTGCAAAACACATTCTGTCTGAAGAGCCGCTCAGTTCATACAAACTCAATTCCAAAAAAGTTGGGACACTGTACAAATTGTGAGTAAAAAAGGAATGGAATAATTTACAAATCTCATAAACTTATATTTTATTCACAATAGAATATAGATAACATATCAAATGTTGAAAGTGAGACATTTTGAAATGTCATGCCAAATATTGGCTCATATTGGATTTCATGAGAGCAACACATTCCAAAAAAGTTGGGACAGGTAGCAATAAGAGGCCGGAAAAGTTAAATGTACATATAAGGAACAGCTGGAGGACCACTTTGCAACTTATTAGGTCAATTGGCAACATGATTGGGTATAAAAAGAGCCTCTCAGAGTGGCAGTGTCTCTCAGAAGTCAAGATGGGCAGAGGATCACCAAGCGCAGGCGTTTTCTCTGGGCCAAGGCTCATTTAAAATGGACTGTGGCAAAGTGGGAATGGAAACTGTCTGTGGTCAGCACGAGAAACAAAATTGGAATTCTTTTTGGAAAAAACTGGGACGCCAGTGTCATCCGACTACGAGGACAAGGACAACCCAAGTTGTGTATCAGTGCTCAGTTCGAAGCGCATCGGAGGATGGTATGGGGTTTGCATTGAGTGCGTCGTGGCTTAATAACAAAAGTGGCATGGGCAGTTTACACATCTGGAAAGGCACCATCAATTCTGAAAGGTGTATATCCAAGTTCTAGAACAACATAGGCTCCCATCCAGACGTCGTCTCTTTCAAGGAAGACCTTACATTTTCCAACATGACAATGCCAGACAACATACTGCATCAATTACAACATCATGGATGCGTAGAAGAAGGATCCGGGTACTGAAATGGCCAACCTACAGTCCAGATCTTTCACCCATAGAAAACATTTGGCGCATCATAAAGAGGAAGATGCGACAAAGAAGACCTAAGACAGTTGAGCAACTAGAAGCCTGTATTAGACAAGAATGGGACAACATTCCTATTCCTAAACTTGAGCAACTTGTCTCTTCAGTCCCCAGACGTTTGCAAACTGTTATAAAAAGAAGAGGGGATGCAACACAGTGGTAAACATGGCCTTGTCCCAACTTTTTTGAGATGTGTAGATGCCATGAAATTTAAAATCAACTTAAATGTTTCCTTAAAATGATAAATTTTCTCAGTTTAAACACTTGATATTTCATCTATGTTGTATTCTGAATAAAATATTGAAATTTGAAACTTCCACATCATTGCATTCTGTTTTTATTCACAATTTGTACAGTGTCCCAACTTTTTTGGAATTGGGTTTGTAGATGCAATCGGATTCAAAACCTTGATTTTTAAAAAAAGTTAAATCCTAGCAAAACGTTACATTGATAAAAATCTGAACAATCGCCCAGCCCTAGGAACACACACCCCCATTGCACTCTTATATGAATTTTCCCCAGTTGTGTTGCTGTTAGTTGATGTTGGCCTGACATTGAATTTTTTTCTGTTGTCTGAGATGTATTTACATTTGTTGTGGAGAGAGAATTAAGGTGTCTGTTTTCCTGTCATTTGTAATAAGAGGGTTTCAGGCAGCTCTCTAGAGAGGACACTGCACTTTTCTGTTTGTTTTAAGTTTGATATTTTCATCTGCCGTTGAAGATGTGCTTATTGATTTTTGAAACAGTGCATGTCTCAAAATCCCCACAGGGACCGCTATAGATGGCTGTGTGTGTGTGTGTGTGTGTGAGAGAGAGAGAGTGTGTGCGAGGTGGAGTAATTTGTCTCTTTCATCATCTCCAGGATTTTCATCCGCCAGGATTTTCTCCTTGGAGATATTTTCTTTGTGTCTGCTCACTCTGAGAGGAAACAAGCACATCTGTTTATTTCTGAAACAGATATTTCATTAAAGTTGATATCACTTATGAATGGAATGCCCTGTCTCTGACAAGCACAGTACGTTAAGATCACACTATAAACCCTATGTTCTTAAAACAAGGCAGTTATATTTACTTTCATAATTATAAATGATCATTTATTGTACACGTGTACTTGAGAATGACTTAATTTGGCAGTTTGCTTGTCATTTGTGTATATATTAAACTTGTTGGAGTTTACATTAACTGTGCTAAATGAGTCCATCAGGTCACCAAACTTGTTCAGATTCCTCCCTTGAAAGGTTTTCTGTTGTTTTTCTCATGTGAATCATATAATTGCACAGGCGTGATCTGCCGTCAGCAGTATACAACACAGACCTCACTCAGAGATGGTCTGAGACTTGACCGATCCAGTCCGCTGTGAATGATCTGTTTGTTGAGTCTTGTAGAGGGTTGAGAAGAGGAACGAGTTAGGAGAAGTGTGAAAGAAAAAGAGAGAACAGTTGTTCAGAACAGAAATGTTGGACCTGTGCCATAGGAATACATTTTACACACTAAGTGCAAATAACCCACCTTGTTGGCAGAGGCTATTTACACTTACTTCACCCACCAGTGTCTGGTTGGGAACGACAACGTTACGTTCTTCTCCCTTTTCCCATCACATATCAGATCACAAAGGTGTTTATTTTCAATAAAAAAAGGAAATATTCAAAAAGTGGAAATAAAGGGTTTATCGGGTAGGTTTAGGGAGGGCTTGTTTGTGCCAGTTAGGCTGCATCCATTTAATCATTTTAATAAATATGATAATTTACGCTCAGTATTGTTATTGCATGCTGTTTTATAATGTACTACAATACTGAGGTGCAAATATCTGCTATTTTTGCACTAAGTATAAATAGTATCTAACTACTATTTACACGTATTGCAAAGAAAATACTGCTATTTTTACATGGTGTAAATAGAGTCTATCATTATTTGTATCAAAGATATGTAAATAGCATATCGCTAAGTGTACACTTAGTGTAAATAGTATCTATCATGCTATTTTCCCCCTTTTCTGGACATATTCCATGATATTGCTTTTGTTTTGTTTTTTAACTGTATCATAAGAATACACATTTTCATATTCTTATGTTATTTTTTTAATATGAGTGTGGTAAACATCGAATGCAGTGGCATTTCTTAAAGTACCGTTTTTTTACGCTAGCATTGATTTAAGCATAATATTTTATTTTCTTAAATTAGCCGTATTTAGAAATTTAGACATACAGAAGTGTTTTTTTTAACATTTTGGCTTACAATAGTGGTCTTTGGACATACCTTTGATACTTTTTCGTATTGACATTTACCATGGTAAACCTTTAAAGTATGTTGTCACCATAATACAACGATTATTTCAAGTGGTAAAACTCTGATGTGTTTAAACTATATATATATACAGTGGGTACGGAAAGTATTCAGACCCCCTTAAATTTTTCCTTTTGTGTATATTGCGACAGCGCATTTGACTTAAATCATTAATTTATATTTCTTTTCCGTCATATAAGTACCCACAGCACAACATAGTTGACAGAAAAACACAGAATGTGACATTTTTGCCAGGATTATTCAAAAAGAAGAAAAACTGAAACCATACAGAAATGGTCCATCAGTATTCAGACCCTTGCTCAAGTATTTAGTGAGAAGACCCTATTGATCTAATACAGCCGAGATGAGTCTTATTGGCAAGATTGACAACAAGTTCTCACACCTGGATTTGGGATTCCTCAGTGCGACATTCTCTTGCAGATCTCTCCATTTATGTCAGTTGGATGGTAAAACGGAGAATATGGGTGGAACAACAGCCATTTTAGGTACTCTCCAGAGTGCCATAATTGGGTTTAAGTCGCAGGTTGGAGCGATCGGGAGCACAGGAGTGGGCCACGTATTGCCGGAAGAACACAGGGTATCATCAGAGTTGTGTGGAGTCCAATACTTGATACGTGTATGTTTCGCACTGGGTGTGTAGGGTCATTGTCTTGTTGGAAGGTAAAAATTCGGCCCAGTCTGAGGTCCTGAGCAATCTAGGAGAAGGTTTTCATCCAGGATATCCATGTACTTGGCCGCATTCATATTTCCCTCAATTGCAACCAGTCGTCCTGTCCCTGCAGCTGAAAAACACCCCCACAGCATGATGCTGCGGGGGCGGGAGGGGAGGGGCGGGTTTTGGGGGGAGGGGGGACACCACCATGCTTCACTGTTGGGACTGTATTGGACAGGTGATGAGCAGTGCCTGGTTTTCTCCACACAAAAAGCCAAAAAGTTCTATCTTGGTCTCATAAGACCAGAGAATCTTATTTCTCACCATATTGGAGTCCTTCAGGTGTTTTTTAGCAAACTTTTCATGTGTCTTGCACTGAGGAGAGAATTCCGTCGGGCCACTCTGCCATAAAACCCAGACTGGTGGAGGGCTGCAGTGATGGTTGACTTTCTACAACTTTCTCCCCATCTCCCGACTGCATCTCTGGAGCTCAGCCACAGTGATCTTTGGGTTCTTTACCTCTCTCACCAAGGCTCTTCTCCCCCGATAGCTCAGTTTGGCCGGACGGCCAGCTCTAGGAAGGGTTCTGGTCGTCCCAAACGTCTTCCATTTAAGGATTATGGAGGCCACTGTGCTATTAGGAACCTTAAGTGCAGCAGAAATTTTTTTGTAACCTTGGCCAGATCTGTGCCTTGCCACAATTCTGTCTCTGAGCTCTTCAGGCAGTTCCTTTGACCTCATGATTCTCATTTGCTCTGACATGCACTGTGAGCTGTAAGGTCTTATATAGACAGGTGTGTGGCTTTCCTAATCAAGTCCAATCAGTATAATCAAACACAGCTGGACTCAAATGAAGGTGTAGAACCATCTCAAGGATGATCAGAAGAAATGGACAGCACCTGAGTTAAATATATGAGTGTCACAGCAAAGGGTCTGAATACTTAGGACCATGTGATATTTCAGTTTTTCTTTTTGAATAAATCTGCAAAAATGTCAACAATGCTGTGTTTTTCTGTCAATATGGGGTGCTGTGTGTACATTAATGAGGAAAAAAAAATAATTTAAATGATTTTAGCAAATGGCTGCAATATAACAAAGAGTGAAAAATTTAAGGGGGTCTGAATACTTTCCGTACCCACTGTATATATAACTATGAAATATGTATGCCATTGTACTAAAATTAATGTGCCAAAGTATTTGCAAGTTATTTGGAGTACAATGCAAATACCACGGTATGTGTATATGGTACTGAATCAGTACCCATTTATATTTGAGATAAATGTTTATATTACCAGTGTACCACAGCATCGTTCTTCTAGCACCGTCTAATGACTCATGACTTTATTCACATTATTACAGCAAACCACGAGAGAAGCATTTCAGACCGAAATGGGTGAATGGTAATGAGAATGAATAAAGCTGTGGGTGGGAAACGCTGGGTTTTCACCCCACCGAGTTTGACTAAGCAAACAAACTCATTCTAAAGATTTACATTTGAAGTTCAAGAGCAACCATTTTCCTTTTTTTCTCTTTAGTTCCTGCTTCATTTTCATAATTGCTTTTATAGCACGGAAAGCCCAGCTGGAGCTGCAGTATTGCTCCTGTCGTGTGTTTGGGTGTGGAATTCAGGGATGCCATGTTGTCCAAGTGTGTTGTCAGACAGCAGAGACGTTTCATCTTTTGTGGTTTTAGCTGTGCCGCTGCTGCTGTGTGTGTGTGTGTGTATGTTGTTAAAGCTCAAAGAGCAAGTTCTCGCCATCTCACGGTAGTAATTACATGAACGCAACAGGTTGTGACTTGTTAAAGCGCTCACGCACACACATTTAGTAATTACTGGCGAGCAATGCCTTGACATTCTTCTCTTTATTTGAACTTGACTGTTTCATTAATAGTTTGCCCTCTGGGCTCTGGTTAGTTCATGAGGAGGAGGAGATGGAGTCTGATCCGTCAGTCATCTACACACAGATCATAAAGCAGATAGTACCTGAGGCAGAGCAAGAGACGGAGAGAGAAAAAGAGACCGATTAGCACTTAAAAAAAAAGAACAAGACAGTTGTAATGTAGAGACTGACAGAGTGAATTATAGATACTGTATACAACGATGAGTAAAACTACTGTAATGACACAGCCTGCCCTGAACACATCTTTGCAGTGAATCTGAATAGATATTTTAAGAGTGATCCTCAAACATTTTGACTCGGCATATGCCACATATACTGTAAGCTATATTAGAGATAGATAGATGGATGGATGGATAGATTCTAACGCTCAATTGAATTAGTCTGTTAGATTTTATGCCATGGTGTCTTTGGAAGCATTTCTAAAACCAGGCACTTTAAGACAGACCTGTCTAGACTAGACTGGGGTTATAAGGGTGCTGTCTATTTTAATTTGGCATGAAATGAAAAATCACCTAAATTCATCTTTTTTAATGCATGTTTTTGGTCTTATTTCGAATGATTCATGCATGCAAATATTTCTTCGTAAAAAAAAAAAAAAAATCATTTTTTTTTTTATTAAAGTCTTCTGTTGAAATGACAGTTCTCTCTGGTCATGTGACTTCTCCACTCATTTAGTCCGCTTAAACCTTGTACCTTTCTTATGATCGATTACAAGCTCACATTTAGATCTGCCTCCATCCAGTCAAAAACCAATGGGTTGAATCAAGTACCTGCCCTGCTTTTTTTTCTTTTTGGTAATCCATTTACTCTACATCACAACTTCTGTTAAATTGTGACTTTAAAGTTGAAGTTGTTGGCCAAAGGAACTGGAGTAAAGTGAACCCAGTTGCAAAAAAAGTGACAATGTAATATCATGTTAACAGGACTGTGGTTTT